>SJYT01080209.1:109839-138951 GCA_006410635.1 Cephalophus harveyi | reverse complement strand
TCCAACCAGTCCATTCTGAAGGAGATCAACCCTGGGATTTCTTTGGAAGGAATGATGCTAAAGCTGAAACTCCAGTACTTTGGCCACCTCATGCGAAGAGTTGACTCATTGGAAAAGACTCTGATGCTGGGAGGGATTGAGGGCAGGAGGAGAAGGGGACGACCGAGGATGAGATGGCTGGATGGCATCACTGACTCGATGGATGTGAGTCTGAGTGAACTCCGAGAGATGGTGATGAACAGGGAGGCCTGGCGTGCTGCGATTCATGGGGTCGCAAAGAGTCGGACACGACTGAGCGACTGAACTGAACTGAACTAGTTACAGGAAAATTAAGGAAATAAGTCCATGTCCTTATCTTAATTTTGCCATAATGAACTAAAGTTGGAGCTCAATATAACTTTCACCTTAGGTCTGTAGATTTAATTTAAAAGCTTTGCTGCTGCTGCTTGGGTTTTTATTAAATAGTGACACCAGCCTAAGTACTCTGTACAAAGAGGTGATGGTTTCTGACCGGAGAGTTTATGATCTAAATTAGACAGGACAAAACCGGGGAAATGAGATGACAAAAGATCATGAGAAGTTGGTGTTGGTTTCGATTTGCTTCACTTTCATGGCGCCGAAGCACTAAGAAAGTGCTTCCTCAATTTACACTTCCTGTCTCTTTTCTCCCATTATTTTTGAGGTATGTCAAGCAGCTAGTATGTTCCCTTTGTTGAAAGTGAAGACTCTGTGCGTACCAGTATTCACACAGCCAGTAAGCAGATGAGATGGTTCTAGCCTCATATTATCCCTGTATTCACAGCATATCTATGTTCAAAAAATTATAATCTTGTTGCTGTGTTTAACAAATGGTTGAATACAATGATCCCATATGATGACACAAAAACTCTCCTGCAAGAGGAGAATTTGACGATGCACCAGATGTAAACATTTACCTTGAATTTAGTGAAAATAGCAAAGTGGAACAGTGAACAGCATGTGCTCTGGAGCAGCCTGTCTTGGTCCATATTCTGGCTCTACCACTAAGGAGCTTTGCAAACTTGGTCAAGTTACTTAACCTCTGTGAATTGGCTTCCTTATGTTGTATATGGCAGGGATCATATTAGCAACAAAAATTCTGGATGTAAAGAAATGAAAGACTAAAACTCTATCAATAAATAAGATTGTATATAAACTGGAAAGAATGGTCTTTAAAATAGACAGAAACCTAGAAAGGATGAGTAAAGAAATTTGAGGGAAAAGAGGAGGCACTCTGTTGTTATATTAAACTTGAACTGACTGTCAGTTCACCTCACGTTTGGTTTTTATATACGTTATTATTCATCCATACACATCTAATCTTTGTAGTGACCCTCAAAGGGTTATCAATTCCCAGTGCAACTCTTTTGCTCACTGAATAATACTTCCTGTTTAAATTTCCAGAAACATATCCACATACCATTTTTGTAGTCCCAGTTCTATTTGTTTATACGTCTGGGCAAGAACATCTGATAAACACACACTATCGTCCCAAAGCCACACTGACTTCTTGGTATTTGTGAACACACTGAAGAGACTTACTAAGTGAATGAACGCCTGCTGAAGCCATACTTTCACCTAGTGCCTTTATAGTACCAGAGACAGTTGCCAGCTCTTTTCAGGACTGTTAAGAAGCATGTTTATACGAAGATAGTATGGAAAATAATTTCTCATTCACGGCAGCAGTAAAGTGCTCCAAAAGGGTCATGGTGAAGAATCATAGCACAGCTGTGGTGAAATTTCTTAATTCATCAAGAAGTCTGTTTTCCCAATATGAAAATGTAGGCTTAATATGTGTCCCATAGGCATATAACTACTACTTTTGCTCAACACACTCTTCATATTATTGCAGGATGGAAGGGTGGGGAATAACCTCAAACAACTGGAAATGATAATGCTTTTGTTCATGGTAGACAGTGGTAACTCTAGCTGGCCTTTTCATATTTCTCTTCTTTGAGCCTTCAATCACCAACATTCCCTCCACATACCCCACCCCGTCTTCATGCATACTTAGGAGATGAGCACATGATCCCTGCTCCTACAGTCACAAGTCTCCATCCTCAAGGCCTCAGTGGCTCAGGAATAGGCACGTTACCAAGACCAGGCCAATCAAGAATCCTTCTTGGGAAACTTTCCACTTAAACTGAAAGGAACGATTTTGTTTTCTTTCTGTTACAGTGTTGGAAGAATAGCAGGTGGTCATAGTTCCCAGCCTTCTAGTTCCCAGCCTTCTGCAGGAAACCTACATGATGCAGAAGAGAATAAGATTCAGCAAAATCAAGGAGAGAAGAGAGCATGTCACATCTCCAAAGGGCACCTCTCATTCCTGATGGAGAGCCATTCCCCAAGTGAACAGTGACCTTTAGAGTTGTGCCACACAGTATTAGTGAAAAAAAAAAAAAAAAAAATCCAGGTACTTGGAATACTAGTCCTAGTCTCTAAGGATCAGGTTCTGATAGCTTGTCCTTCAGTCCATGAAATACCCAATATCCTGTCCACTTTTATCAGCTAATTAACTCTACTTACCTTCTTAGCTAGTTTGAGTTGAGTTTCCATCACTTGCAACTGAAAGGATCCTGAATAATATAAACTTTCTATAAATGTACAAACACTCTCAAACAAGTAATTTCATTTTACGCAGAGGATGGGCCTATTTTATGGATAAGGGAAGAAAGGTTAAGGATTTGCTTGCCTCTACAGTGGAGCAGAATTGTTTTTAATACAAAACATGGGTGGCAAAGAATGGGAATTATATCTAGGTCTCTTTCAAATGGGTTCAGCAAGTTTTCCTTCCAGAAATGCTGTGCCACGTTTATTTGTCTCCAAATTCAGGCTTCATCTGGGAGGCAAGCATTCCCAGAGCCTCAGCCACTGACTGCCGATTCTAACTGAGTGCTCTCTGTTCCTGTTACTTGCACTCGGGGCCCTAAGAGAGGCTCACAGATGCACCCGGATCACAGTTACCCATGCTTTTTCATAGTTCATACTTATTAAACACTTATTACACACTAAGCACTGTTCTCTATATTAACTCATTTAACCCTCAGTAAGGCTATGGTTTCTCCAGTAGTCATGTATGGATGTGAGAGTTGGACTGTGAAGAAAGCTGAGTGCTGAAGAATTCATGCTTTTGAACTGTGGTGTTGGAGAAGACTCTTGAGAGTCCCTTGGACTGCAAGGAAATCCAACCAGCCCATTCTAAAGGAGATCAGCCCTGGGATTTCTTTGGAAGGAATGATGCTAAAGCTGAAACTCCAGGACTTTGGCCACCTCATGCGAAGAGTTGACTCACTGGAAAAGACTCTGATGCTGGGAGGGATTGGGGGCAGGAGGAAAAGGGGATGATAGAGGATAAGATGGCTGGATGGCATCACCGACTCGATGGACATGAGTTTGAGTGAACTCCAGGAGATGGTGATGGACAGGGAGGTCTGGCGTGCTGTGACTCATGGGGTTGCAAAGAGTCGGACACAACTGAGCAACTGAACTGAACTGAAACACTTTTAAGGTAGGTGTTACAGTTGTCCTTACTTTATGCATCAAGAAACAGAGGCAGAGAGAGATGAGAGGTTACATAACTTTCCTGGGTCACAACACTAACACAGATTCAAATGGAGGAAATGACACTACAGCATCTGTCTTTGCCTGGACTCAATGCATGGTGCCGGATGCTCTGCCTCAGACAGTACATTTTTCTAGTAGCCTGTGCACCTGGGTGCCTGCTCTTTTTAATCCCCACTCTCATATCTTGAGTCTATATTTCCTGTTGCATGAGCTCTGCAACCTGTGTGCCTATGGGGCCTGACTGCCCCTCCTGTTCTACCTACCTTGGCTCTATCTTCGTTCATGTGACCCATGTGACTAAAGGTAAACTAATGCTCACTGAATCTGCCCAGATAATATTTGCAGTACTTGATCCCATATGCTGACAATAGAAGGATGGCCAAACATGAGCCGGCCCTGAATGAACTAACATTACCAGCAGGGAAGACCCAGAGGACCCACAAGTAACAAAAACTGTCTCTAATATTTACCTCCTTTTTTTTTAACCTGTTGACATTTGATAATATGAATATTGCCTAAGATAAATTATTCTCCTGAGAATTCTGGGGCTAGTTATCTGGTTTTGCTCACTGTGTTTACTAAAAGAATTTGCAGTATATTTGCAGAGAGTTCAAATATCAAAGATTAATTTTTATAAAAATAGAATTTACTAAAGGGATACTAGGTGTTGAAACTGGAAAAGGCTTTGAGGTTGATAAAAGGGTACAAATTTTAAGTTATAAGATGAATAAGTTTTCAGGATCTATTATATAGCATGATGACTGCAGGTGATTACAGCTAAGATTACTGTATAGTATACTTGAAATTTTCTGAGAGTATTTGCTATGCATACTCACCCCCCCCCCAAAAAAAGTAACTACGTGAGGTGATGGATGTGCTAATTAACCCAATTGCAGGAATCATTAAACAATGCATATGTACATCAAAACTACTTTGTATACTTAAATATGCTGCTGTTTTATTTGAAAAGAAAGGAAGGAAGAAAGGAGTAGGGATAGAGGGAGGAAGGAAAGGAAACTAGCCTTCAAAACAGAACAGGGAAAATCACAAACCAAGACAGCTTAGTGATTCAACTGACTCTTGGGTCCAAAGTCCAAATGCTGGAATGGATGAGCTTCAAATAACCTTTTTCTTGATGCAGTCAGCCAAAGGTTCCAAGTAAAAGCAATCATCTAGTCTGGCTTTCAGTTAGGGCAGGGCAGGACACATGACTGACGTATTCATGGAGCTTCCCTTTTGGCTCAGATGGTAAAGAATCCACCTGCAATGCAAGAGTCATGGGTTCAATCCCTGGGTCAGGAAGATCCCCTGGAGAAGGGAATGGCTATGCACTCCAGGGAGGACACATGACTGACATACTCACATTGCCCACAAGTAGATGAAATTCACCCAAAAGTCACAGGGAAATTAAGAATGGTTGATGGTTGCTAGGCAGCCAAACAACACACCAAGGTCTCCTCTACAGTACTGGCTTTAGTGCTACATCCTTGACCATGAGTTTTGGGTAAGTTATTCCCAGTTTCAGTATCTACATCTAATGGTACCAAGGGATGCTCCTATTCAGAACTTCATGAAGATGACAAAAATATTTATTGAGATCAAATAATTCCATACTTGGTAACAACGTTGCCTAGATACATGTTAAAATACAACGAACTAGAAAGGATACATACGAGGTTCTGACAGCCTATCTGTCTCACAAAGAACTTACGATTAACCTGGAACCAGGAGGCTAAGGGAATGGCCTGGCCCAGAACAGTATCTATGTCTAGTTCCATATTTTCTGTGCTGGGATGTAAACTTCAGTCTGACGGGTCCCACAGCTTTGCTCCTGCACCTATTTAAAGTCACCACCATTATCAGTGGATAGTTGTTAAGGTTTGCCTTGCCTTCAGTATTCTGTTACACTTGGCTTTGTAATAAATACGGCAGTTCTCTGCCTCTCAGACCAGCACTCTCCAAGTCTGTGGCTGTGTTTCCTTTGATGACTACCTTCTTTTCAGAGGATCAGTCATCTTCAGGCTGCAAGTATGACATAATACATCTTTTAAAAAGGGGATCACTCCTTTGACATAACCACTAAACACTTATTCTCCTTTTCAAGGAAACATGGGCACCATGATAATTGCTGGATAAGACCGTATAAAATTATTAATCTTTGCTCACTCCAGTCCTTGCAGTGAGTCCTCAAGATTAGGTACAAATATTATTTTTAAATATCTAATAAGATAAACTTCCTTCCTAGAACTTATTCCACTAAACAGAATCAATGAAGTAAATCAAAATCCTATCTTCCTTCTTGATAGCAAACATTTACTATCCTGATGAGAACAGAATTTACTTCTCATACCTAATTGTTGTCAGATTTTAAAACTTGACTTTCATTCAACAGGTAAATCCATTTATACATCTGGGGGTATATTTTACTATTAACTCAAATTGACACATACATCAGAATTAATCAAATAACATCCCATATAAACTCTATTAAGGCTTTTTTTTTTTTCACCAGTGAGAATAGAATAGCTGGGGTTATGCTACTGACTCCCAAATCTCACCGAATATACACAACAGAAGTTGATCTCTCACAAAGAAGGCTGATGACCTCCAGGGCAACTGCCCTCCCTGTAAAACTCAGCTTCTTTTAATCTCCAGGAATTAAAGCTTTCTGATGTCTTTGTGCTACACATGTTTGTTCCTTCCCAAACTGTAGACTTTCTCTCTCTCTGACAACTATCTTTAGCCCTTAGACATGCAACTGCCTCCCCTCATTAGTTCTCCCTTCCTCTCCAAGGCTCTTCCCTCGTACACTCACATGTGTCATTTCCTCCTCCACATTTCGGAAACTCCCGACTAAGATGTCATCAACTGCTTAGTTACCCTGACTACTGCCATCTTCCTCTCTGCCAGTGCTCCTCTGTCACCTATCCAATCTATTTAAAATCCCTCTGCCAAGATATTCTATTCACATGAGCTAAGACCAAGACAGCTGTGTTTCTTCCCACCCATCTCTAACTTCCCTTCCCTCTCTGACTTCTGACTTCTGGCTACTTTCAATCTATCAGTCAACAAAATTTACTAATTTGCTTGCAGGATTCTATAAACTGCACTAGGAACTCTATTCAGGAGAAAAGGATAACATAGCTTCCATCATCAAGTATATTTCAGTGTTTCAGGAATTTTTATTTGATAATCCAAATAAAAACTGAAATGTAATATATTATACTTTTAGGTGTATGACCATCAGAGGGAGTTCAATAGAAGGAGATGGATGCTTGGACTTGACAAATTAGAAAGCCTCTAATTCAGTGGTTTCTAATCATGACTGATCATTAGAATCATCTAGAGAGGGTAAACAAAAAATACCTCAGATGAATGATTCAGCAACTCCAGGGATAACAAGACTGGGGTCTACAATTTATATATGTGTGTGTGTGTGTGTGTGTGTGTGTGTGTGTAGCTATTGTAAGTGCATAAATGTATGCATGTATGCATGTATATATACACAGGCATCTATGTATATGAGTAAGAATGCCTGGTGGCTCAGATGATAAAGAATCTGTCTGCAATGCAGAAGACCCAGGTTTGATCCCTGGGTCAGAAAAATCCCCTGGAGAAGGTAATGGCTCCCCACTCCAATATTCTTGCCTAGAGAATTCCATGGACAGAGGAGCCTGGTGGGCTGCAGTCCATGGGGTCACAAAGAGTTGGACATGACTGAACGACTAACACACACATGCATTTATATACAAGCACATATGTATAAAGCATGTATGTATATATAATATACATATATTCACACATTATAAGTAAAAATAAACACCTCTCCAAGTGATTTTTATGATTGCTATGATCTTTATGTTTATTATCAAAGTCAACTTCATTCCTCTATCTTGTTAACCAAATTGAAAAGTGAATTGCAGACAGGTTTAAGCATTTTAGATAAATCACAAAACTAAGTACTGACAAAACTGGGATGTTAAGAAGAGCTTTCTTGACTCACTGCCCCGAAAGTCCTCCAATGTTTTGCACTCCAAGAAGATGATGGGAATATTTGGAGCTTCAGTTGGAACTTGAATCGTGGCTAGGTTTCATAAACATGAGGAACAGATAGAGTATTCATGAGAAGTTTCTTCTCATCTCTGTTCCTATCCAACTAGTTTAAATTCAAGGCATATTTTACATATTTATTGAGAGGCTAAAATATATAAGGCATCAACCTGGACACAATCAGGGAAAGTGTACCTTTGAGAGGATACTGCCCTTTAAAGTCTTTGTTAGCAATGGGGACCCCCTGAGGAGCACTTTCAACATTCAAGTTCTTTTTGTCTACCTCAGACTACTGAACTAAAATTTCTAGAGATGGGACACAGAAATATGCATTATTAATGTGTTTCTCAGTTGATTCTTATGCACAGTAAATTCTAAGATACATGGTAAAGGGGAATAAAGACAAGACAATGGCACAGATAACGATTAAAATCAAGATAAGGGTTTTCAGCTCAGAGATGTAAAGAGAGGGAAGAGTGTTGTTTCAACTTCGTAGCAAGGTCAAAGCTGTACAAACTTTTCTTCACCCATTAAAGAACTGAGGTTGCAAGGCCACCAAGTAACCTGAAGTCTGGGGAGATAAGGGTGCTTTGGGGGAGAAACAGAACCAAGTATTTGTTTACCTGGAACGGACAACACTAGACACCACCTTAGCTGGAAAGAAGGATGCAGCTAATTTTTAAACAAATTGCTAGAGGATAAGGGTGAGCTAGCATGAGAGTGCCAAGTACCTAAGGATATCAGCTACAGGGGCCTTCATACCCTCTTGCAGGATTTGACTCCAGGAACCCTACCCTGGCTCGACCCTTCACCTCTAATTCCCTACAAAACAAAAGCCTTAATCTGCAGGAGGAAGAGAATGAAAACTGCCATGTTAAGGATTGAGTGAAAACCCACTGCAGCTAGAGGATAGGACAGAAAAAGAAAGCAAGAATCACATTACCCCTCAGAGAGCGGCAGAAGCATATGAGAAGGCCATAAGCCAGAGATCCAGGAATTACTGAACATGAGCTTATGTGATTATACACATACATGTTATAACCCATACCAATTTAGAAAATCTAATTGTCTGAAGTCCAATTAAGAATTAGTAGGGTCTGGAAATGTAAATGAATGCAGCCTCTATGGAAGAGACTATGCTGCTGCTGCTGCTGCTAAGTTGCTTCAGTCGTGTCCAACTCTGTGTGACCCCATAGACGGCAGCCCACCAGGCTGCCCCGTCCCTGGGATTCTCCAGGCAAGAACACTGGAGTGGGCTGCCACTTCTTTCTCCAATGCATGAAAGTAAAAAGTGAAAATGAAGTCGCTCAGTCGTGTCCAACTCTTAGCAACCCCATGAATTGCAGCCTACCAGGCTCCTCCATCCATGGTATCTTCCAGGCAAGAGTAGTGGAGTGGGTTTCCATTGCCTTCTCCAGGAATCGAGTATGGGGATTCCTCAAAAATTAAAAATAGAATTACCATATGATCCAGCAATTCCACTTCTAAGCATATGTTGAAGGGAAATGAAAATCATTGTTCAAAGAGATATCTGTGTACCCATGTTCACTGCAGCATTATTTACAATAGCTCAGACACAGACACAACGTAAGCATCCATTGATAGATGGATGGACAAAGATGTGACATGTATATATATATAATTTAGGCATAAAAAGGAACTCTTGCCACTTATCAATGAGATCAATAGACCTTGATGGCATTATACTAGTGAAATAAGTCAGACAGTAAAGACAAATAATGTTTAATCTCATTATGCAGAATCTAAAAAGACCAAATTCATAGAAACAGAACAGATTGGTAGGTACCCAGTACTCATGCCTGGAAAATCCCATGGACGGAGGAGCCTGGTAGGCTGCAGTCCATGAGGTCGCAAAGAGTCGGATACGACTGAGTGACTTCACTTTCACTTTTCACTATCATGCATTGGAGAAGGAAATGGCAACCCACTCCAGTACTCTTGCCTGGAGAATCCCAGGGATTGAGGAGCCTGGTGGGCTGCCATCTATGAGGTCGCACAGAGTCGGACATGACTGAAGTGACTTAGCAGCAGCAGCAGAGGTGGCCGGAGGTGGGGGGTGGGATAAATAGGCGAAGATGTTAAGAAAATAAAAGGAAACCTTGAGTAAGAACCCCTCAGTTGAGCCCAGGCAGTCAACAGAACTGAAAGAAA
The DNA here is from genome assembly GCA_006410635.1 of Cephalophus harveyi. Classification (NCBI taxonomy): domain Eukaryota; kingdom Metazoa; phylum Chordata; class Mammalia; order Artiodactyla; family Bovidae; genus Cephalophus; species Cephalophus harveyi. The sequence continues at coordinate 129,147 of SJYT01080209.1, read as the reverse complement.
TAACAAAATGGTTGTTTTACACCAAAAAAATATTGGTCTACGTCCTGTCTTGAGCAAAAGTGAAGTAACTTGTATCTAATATAAAGTTGGGTCTTGTATCTGACATAAAGTTGGGTCAACCATAGACTTTCTAGTCCCACATCAAATTTCTCAAAACCTCACATTTCCTTTGCATTTGATTCATCTTGAGTTCCTGTCCATCCTTCATAAGAGTAATTCTGTTTGCTGAAATATGTGGTTGCCTATCAATTATCTTCAAAAAGTTCATAATATCCATTCATTCTATTTCTTTAATATCCTAAAGCTTGCTTTACCCACAAAATTTAATGAATTCAAAGTAAACTATTTAGGTAACTTTCTTCTGGCCCAGAATTTAGGTCTGTACGTTAGGTAAACTGCCTAATCTAACCAGTTTTTTTAAAAATTTGAACACAGATGTACATGGAACGTTACCCCAGATACACTACTACTGGGAAGATAACTTCTGAAAGAGATCACTGTCTAATACCAAAGCAATAAGTTCATTTTCTAAGAATCCATTTGTGAAGAGATTCCTTACTTTTAAAAGACAGATTGTAAATACCTTATAAAGTAAGCATAAGGAAAGGGTAAAGGTCTAGCATTTGCACTCAGAGACCTAGCTTGCAGTTTACTATCCAATAAATTTAAATCTCTCCTAACTCTAATTAAATAAGTAGTGCATGTGTAAGCACCATGTCTCTAATTTACCATGTGAAAATGTTAAACTTTGTATTATTAACATACACATTATTGTCTTTCTTTCATTCATTCAACAAAATTCTATTTAAACCTCTTTAGAAATTAGACAATATTTTCTTCAAGTGACTTTTCCCAACCTTCTCTTCCCTATCTGGTCACTTCAGACTGAGTCTGATTTATCTAAGTAGCTACGTAATTTAGCTCATGATCTGACACATAGCAAGTACTCAATAAATATTTATTACATAATTTCAGTCATTGTCAGCTTCCTCTTCCCCTTTACTTCCAGCAACTAATATATTCTAAATTATGTGTGGTAAAGTTATTCAACAGCACCCAGATTCACTCCATGACGACGTGTAGTTTTTAAAAGAACATTTCCACTTGGAATCTGTCTAAACTTGCCAGAATTAAGATAATTAATGGACATTCATACTTTGAATTTTACATCTTTATTCAAACTTCATCTTTATAAAAAAAAAAACAATTAATCACGAAAGGCCCACCATATGCTCAAAAGCTATTATGGTTGTTTAGATAGAGAGAGACGGGTGCTCCCTCTTCTGGTTCTACAGAGAAAGATGATGACAGAAAACCCTCTGCAGAGTCAGACTCACTTCCTGAGTAGGGAGGCCTGCCCACGCAAAGCATCATTTCAGAATTCTGGGGTGTGGGAGGCTACATAATGACTAAGTTTGCTATACATCCTTAACTGACCTAAAATACTGCATTGATACAAATGCTTGCCAGATGGGAAAAATATTATGAAAAAAGAGATCTTACTAATCTTACTCAAGGTTCGAAAAGCTATTATTTAAAAAGAAAGAAAGAAACCCAGGATAATAAAACAGTAAAATATATATATATATATAATAAGACTTGACAGTTTCTCTTAAAATGACAAGTATACAAAAAAACAAAGACAGTTTCTTTCTTGGTGTGAATGGCTGTTAACTTTGCAACCCCCAAATAATATATGTGTAAAGTATTTTAAAGTTGCAACACAGAACGATGAGCATTATTTCAGTTGGTCCTCACAATAGATGCTATAAGTCAATAAGCCAGGGAATGAATATTATCATTATTTCCTCCAATTTCAATGGAAGTACCTATACAATGATGCATAACTTTTTTACAGGGCTTGCAAAACAAGCCCATGACCACTTCTATGCTTCAGATATTAATAATGGCTAAATTCTAAGTGAAGGCTTTCTATGGTCAGGCACTGAAACAATCAGTTTAAAAGTTATGCCTCATTTAATCTTCATAATAGTTCTTTGAACTAGACACCATTATCACTCCCGTTTTACAGATGAGGAAATTAAACATGATCACTTTTCAGGGCCAAATTAAAGATTATGCTCTATCATCTAAAGTAAATCGTGTGAAAACTCCCTAAAGTCAACTCAAACACACATGAGGAATTGCTTGGAAATCACAGCACTCTTCACAGAATGCCACAAAACATTGATATATTTAGTTCCATTTTATAAACTAGAAACATTTTCTAGCAGAAAATGTTACTACAGTATATATATATATGTGTACCAACCAAGTTATACTTCCATCATCTATGTTTAAACATAAAAGTAAGACATAAATCAACTCCAGATTTGAAGAGGGATCTTATGTCTCGGAATACCTTTAACTTTAACACATACAGACTACCCCATGTCTTGAAGAATTATGTATTTTACTCACTGGATTTTATAAAAGTTGAAAATTCTCCTGGATATGTTTCAGCTGTTTTCAAACCAGTCCAGAAGTCTTCCCATACCCTTCTCCAAGATAAAAGTCAGCATGAATTAAAATTTCTTGACACCTTAGAGCCCAGGGCTTCCGTGATAGCTCAGCTGGTAAAGACTCTGAGTGCAATGCAGGGGACCCCAGTTCAATTCCTGGGTCGGGAAGATCCACTGTTGAAGGGATAGGCTACCCACTCTAATATTCTTGGGCTTTGCTTGTGGCTCAGCTGGTAAAGAGTCTGCTGGTATATGGGAGAACTGAGTTTGATCCCTGTGTTGGGAAGATCCCCTGGAGAAGGGAAAGGCTACTCACTCCAGTATTCTGGTCTGGAGAATGCCATGGACTTATCATTTCAGAATTCTGGGGTGTGGGAGGCTACATAATGACTAAGTTTGCTATACATCCTTAACTGACCTAAAATACTGCATTGATACAAATGCTTGCCAGATGGGAAAAATATTATGAAAAAAGAGATCTTACTAATCTTACTCAAGGTTCGAAAAGCTATTATTTAAAAAGAAAGAAAGAAACCCAGGATAATAAAACAGTAAAATATATATATATATATAATAAGACTTGACAGTTTCTCTTAAAATGACAAGTATACAAAAAAACAAAGACAGTTTCTTTCTTGGTGTGAATGGCTGTTAACTTTGCAACCCCCAAATAATATATGTGTAAAGTATTTTAAAGTTGCAACACAGAACGATGAGCATTATTTCAGTTGGTCCTCACAATAGATGCTATAAGTCAATAAGCCAGGGAATGAATATTATCATTATTTCCTCCAATTTCAATGGAAGTACCTATACAATGATGCATAACTTTTTTACAGGGCTTGCAAAACAAGCCCATGACCACTTCTATGCTTCAGATATTAATAATGGCTAAATTCTAAGTGAAGGCTTTCTATGGTCAGGCACTGAAACAATCAGTTTAAAAGTTATGCCTCATTTAATCTTCATAATAGTTCTTTGAACTAGACACCATTATCACTCCCGTTTTACAGATGAGGAAATTAAACATGATCACTTTTCAGGGCCAAATTAAAGATTATGCTCTATCATCTAAAGTAAATCGTGTGAAAACTCCCTAAAGTCAACTCAAACACACATGAGGAATTGCTTGGAAATCACAGCACTCTTCACAGAATGCCACAAAACATTGATATATTTAGTTCCATTTTATAAACTAGAAACATTTTCTAGCAGAAAATGTTACTACAGTATATATATATATGTGTACCAACCAAGTTATACTTCCATCATCTATGTTTAAACATAAAAGTAAGACATAAATCAACTCCAGATTTGAAGAGGGATCTTATGTCTCGGAATACCTTTAACTTTAACACATACAGACTACCCCATGTCTTGAAGAATTATGTATTTTACTCACTGGATTTTATAAAAGTTGAAAATTCTCCTGGATATGTTTCAGCTGTTTTCAAACCAGTCCAGAAGTCTTCCCATACCCTTCTCCAAGATAAAAGTCAGCATGAATTAAAATTTCTTGACACCTTAGAGCCCAGGGCTTCCGTGATAGCTCAGCTGGTAAAGACTCTGAGTGCAATGCAGGGGACCCCAGTTCAATTCCTGGGTCGGGAAGATCCACTGTTGAAGGGATAGGCTACCCACTCTAATATTCTTGGGCTTTGCTTGTGGCTCAGCTGGTAAAGAGTCTGCTGGTATATGGGAGAACTGAGTTTGATCCCTGTGTTGGGAAGATCCCCTGGAGAAGGGAAAGGCTACGCACTCCAGTATTCTGGTCTGGAGAATGCCATGGACTGTATAGTCAATGGGGTCGCAAAGAGTCAGACATGACTGAACAACTTTCACTTTCCAGCCCCCATGATTAGATATAAGGTTTGTTTTTTTCTTTTTTAAGATCAGCATGTCATTCCTGTAAGTCTTTAAATAAATTTGACTGAAATCTTGGCTTTTCAAATGACTTGAAATAATCTGCAGTAAAAATGTATGGCAAAAATTTGCACAGAAACAGAAATAACATGTGATTGAAATCAAAGATCTTTTGCTGACCCTAATTTTTTATAACTACATCTTCCTCTTTGCTTTGCAATATTTCTCCACAAGACTACTCTGAGTTTCTGCAGGCAATGCAAAATTTTTTAATCTCTAAAATGATACAGGTCTCCACATTCCCAAAACACACACAAATTTTCAAGAAAACATTTTATCAAGTTAAAACCATGTAAGATGAACCCAATTACTTTATGAAGTGATGAAAAAGCTTGATTGGCTGCCCAATTTGCCATTTTCATGCTCATTGTTTACCCAGCTGCATGAGCCACTGAGCAAACAGTCAGCAGCAGTTGCCAAGGTTTTACCATAATAACAAATTATGAGGAAAAAACTTAGAATTCAGAAAATTCTGCACAGAAACTTAACTACTTTCTGAGTACTGGGGAACATGCCAGTTTAGTGAAATTTGGCAACAAAACCCCACTGTTCTACGGGTGTGTGGGAGAGTAGTTTGAGAAGCACATTTTCTTGGATTCAGACTTTGCTCCTCTTCAACCATCTAACTTCCCTTCCGTGGATGCCCTAATAGGAAATCCACAGTAATTATCATACAAGAAATTAAACTGTGTGAAATTGCTCTTAATTAAATTTTATATTTGAAAGAAATTGAATTAAATCAAGCACCAGTGGACTAGCTCAGAGGTAAAAGAACACGGGAGAAAATGCACAGGCTGCCATGAAGTTGAGTAAGAAAAAATCAACTGACCCTTTAAAGAATCGGTAATGGGTTCAGTTCTTGAGTTGGGAAGATACCTTGGAGGGGGAAATGACAACCCACTCCAATATTCTTGCCTGGAGAATCCCATGAACAGAGGAGTATGGTGGGCTACAGTCCAAGGGTAGCAAAGAGTCGGACACAACTGAAGCAACTTAGCACGGCACAAAGGGCTGTGGGTAATACAACAGGATAGACTCCCTGGCTGCCCCAGACACAAGTGGAGTTGGTACTAACTTCAGGTTCTTTTCCAAAGACTTCAGCAAAGGTGCTCATGACAAAAATAGGGGCATGGTGGATACCCTGAGAGAGTCCCCCCTTGGAAGTAGAGGCCGGCAAGAGGGAAACAGCTGCTTCTGTGGGTAAAGCATGAAATTCAAGCACCTGGCTCAGACCATTCTCTCACAAACAGCGAAAGCCTGAAGCTTCCATGAGAGGAGCAGAGGTGAAGACCCATTGCTGATGGGAGAATGCAGAAGAAAAATTATCTACCCTGGAGTAGGGCCAGTCCAGGATCCTGTGTTAATGCCATTAGAGATGTGCTGTTCCCGCAGGGAAGGGCCAGAAGACTCTCTCTTCTGCACCAGGATAGCAGAGAACCTATCCTGTCCTCTTTTTTCACTACCCTTAATCCCCACCAGCAACATACAATTACCAGAACAGTCAGCAATTTCATTCAAGGTATGTGCCCAAGAGATATAAAAGCTTACATCCTCACAAAACCTGTAGAGAAATGTTTAGAGCAACTTTATTCATAATTGCTAAAAACAAACTAAAAGGAAATAACCTAAATGTCCATCAACAACTGGTGAGTGGATGACAAACTATATTATAGCCGTTCAGTGGAATACTACTCACCAATTAATAGAAATAAACTACTATTAAATACAACAACATGAAGGAATCACAAATGCAGTAAGTGAAAGAAGGCAGACACAAAAGGCTATATACTATTAATATATGCTTCTATTCATACAACATTCTAGAAGAGCAAAATTCTAGAGACGAAGAGAGTTCACTGGTTTCCTGGAGGTGGAAAGTGAAGGTATGAGTTGCTCAGTTGTGTCTGAGTCTTTGCAAGACCCATGGACAGTAGCCTGCCAGGCTCCTCTTTCCATGGAATTCTCCAGGCAAGAATACTGGAGCGGGTGGCCATTTCCTTCTCCAGGGGATCTTCCCAACCCAGGGATCAAACCCAGGTCTCCGGTACTGCAGGCAGATTCTTAACCACCTGAATCACCAAGGAAGCCCAGAGGTGGAAGAAGGCACAAAGCAATTTTGGGGGAATGTTATCTTCTAAATCTTAATTGGAGTAGTGGTTACATGTCTGTACAAACCCATCAAGTTCATAAACAATGAATTTTAAAGTATATAATAAACCTGCCTTAAAAAGTCAAAATACATATGTTAGCTTCATTTTTGTCAGAGTCTGAATGATTTTGAAAAAATTTTAATTTACTTAATAGATCAGTTTTTATGGAATACATACTATATGCCATGCCATGTTCTATCTAACATGAATTAGTTATGACCCTTTGAAATTATCCAGTGTCATACACTACTTCTTAAAATATCTTCGGCAATTTATGGATTAAATATGAAATCCCAATGTGAAAATTAAAATATATAGAATTACATATGAAACATATGGCTCAGCAGGTAAAAAATCCACCTGCAACTCAGAGATCTAAAAGACATGGGTTGGATCCCTGAGTTGGGAAGATTCCCTGGAAGAAGGAATGACAATCCACCCCAGTATTCTCGCTGGGAAAATCCCATGAACAGAGGAGCCTGGAGGGTTACAGTCCACGGGGTCACAAAGAATCTGAAACAACTGAAGTGACTGAGCACACACAAACACATGAGATAAGGAAGGGACAGGGCACAATCTTTAAATGAGTGACACAGCTGTTGAGGACACAACATAAACTAGTTAGAGCAAACTAGGTCCAAGATAGTGGATTTGTCAACTTCCACTACACCTTGAGCCTCATTATGTACTCACTGTAATACATCAGCAAGCTAAATGACACATCAACCAGCGCCATGACATTTCTGAGGCCAACCATAAAAAGCCAAAAGTGAGCAGTGACCCAATTCCTGGAGAGCCACCCCTTACCCAAACAGTTGCAATAAACCTCCCACTTATTAGCCTCCCAGCCCATAAAAACTAACCACCTCATATTTCAGGACTGCTCTCACTTTCTGAAATGGACTGCATTCTGTTCAGGGAGTGTGTGTGTGTGTGTGTGTGTGTGTGTTCGCACGCGCAGACGCTAAGTCGCTTCAGTTATATCTGACTCTTTGCAATCTTATGGGTTGCAGAGCCCAAAAGGCTCCTCTGTCAATTCTCCAGGCAAGAATCCTGGAGTGGGTTGCCATGCCCTTCTCCAGGGGAATCTTCTCAACCCAGGGATGGAACCCAGGTCTGCCCCTTTATAGGCAGATTCTTGACTGTCTGAGCCAGTTACAGAGGAGGAAAGATATAAAACCAATGTGAAAGATCTGCAATTAAATTATAGAGAGTAACAAAGAGTAAATAGTGAAATAAGCACTTTTTAAAAAATATCTATATTATATTAAAAGTTTCTACAAACAAAAAAGAAAAACACAATTGACTAGAAAGGTGGGGAAAGGAAATGATTGGTAATTTACAGGAAATAAACATCATTACATTGTTTTAATTTTTAAAGAAGCAGTGAAAACTACAGTAGAATCCTGGAGTGGGTTGCCATGCCCTTCTCCAGGGGAATCTTCTCAACCCAGGGATGGAACCCAGGTCTGCCCCTTTATAGGCAGATTCTTGACTGTCTGAGCCAGTTACAGAGGAGGAAAGATATAAAACCAATGTGAAAGATCTGCAATTAAATTATAGAGAGTAACAAAGAGTAAATAGTGAAATAAGCACTTTTTTAAAAATATCTATATTATATTAAAAGTTTCTACAAACAAAAAAGAAAAAGACAATTGACTAGAAAGGTGGGGAAAGGAAATGATTTGGTAATTTACAGGAAATAAACATCATTACATTGTTTTAATTTTTAAAGAAGTAGTGAAAACTACAATGCTGAAAAAGTAATGTTCTAAATGATGAACTTCCTCATCATTTTTGCCTGAATAGTTATTTAACTTATATAATCATGTAGGACAGAATACTTTCTTCTCCATGAAGGCTTCTCAGCAATGCTAATGGATTCCAGATCACTCAAACCACAAACATCTTGTGGTAGAGGAGTAGGTGGATGTGGAATACATCTCTCTGAATGGATATATCAGGAATACACCCTCAGACACAGAAGAGCCTGCAGAACACCAGCTGAGAGCAGGCATGCGTACTGGATTGTGGGAAAAGAATATATAGAACCATGTAAAACTCAAAACCAACAAAATTAGGTAAAGCAATTATCCTCCAAATAAAAAAAAAATTTTATCAGGTTCCTGAGAACAAGTACACTCTCAAATAGGATGAATTTGGTCTGCTTCCTTAATTGGAACCTTCCCAACTTGTGAATTAAAATGGATGTCATTACTTCTCAATAATAACAGTCAAGTTACCACTACTATTTTTAAAATTTCAACTTGCTTTTTCTCACACCCTTGTTAGCAAGACCCCAGGTAAGTTGAGTAGTGCCATTTTAACTAAACTAGCTCCACTTATTATATAGAAAATTGATTTAAGAAACAATTTTTTAACCTGATGGTATTTGAAACACTGAATAAGTGCTGTAGCTTCTTAGGAAAAAATAATTAGGAACTAGGTGAAAGAGACCTATTTATTTTAATGTAATCCTGACATGTACAAAACAGAAAAACAATATAGAAAACCTACTCACTCTCTAATGGAAATGGCTTCATAAAACTAAAAAGATTTGGTAATACTGAGCATCAGTTCATGAGAAACTGGTTATTATCAACACTCAGTGCCTAGCTTTCTAGTTAATGAGCTGAGAAGAAACCAAGAATGGTTAATAATCCCACAAACTGATCATAATCAAATCATCACAGTGTTAATAAGAGATTTAAGGGGGTTATAATGTGAAAAGAAATATAAATATAAAATCACTATTTTGACTATATGTATTATGGCAAAGCTATTTTCTAAAGCTACATGGAAGTTAAAAAAGATTAAACTTTCTTCTGCCAAAACTTTTCTCAAAAAAAAAAAAAAATCAGGTCAAGCAGATTTTATTGATAGCACCTAAAAATATTTATTCTTGCTTTGTCATTTAAGTCTACAAAGGAAACTCTTTCTTTTCATTGGATTTGTCAATCTTTATAACAAACATTTAACCTAATGAAGACAATACATTCCCAGTTATGTACTGAGAATATAAACTTTTTTTTCTGAGTATAAGATAATTGATTCTGATTGCAAATATTTGAAAAGCCCTGAAAAACTGAGAAAAAATGGACCAGTATAATCTCAAAATAAAAGGCAACTACTATTAATTTGTATCCCTTCCTTGTTTTTATCTTTTTAAATAGTTAAAATCTCAGAAAGATATAAATTTGTTTTACACTATTTTCACTTGAAATGATTAAGACAAAGCACTTTCTACCTATAAGGAAAAAGAATCTGGAAAAGAATATATATAATGGGATTATACATGAAACATATATAAATTATACATGAAACATACATGATCAGTATCAGTTCAGTTGCTCAGTCATGTCCTACGGCAACCCCATGGACTGCAGCACGCCATGCTTCCCTGTCCATCGCCATCTCCTGGAGTTTGCTGAAATTCATGTCCATAGAGTCAGTGACACCATCCAAACATCTCATCCTCTGTCGTCCCCTTCTTCTCCTGCCTTTGATCTTTCCCAGCATCTTTTCTAATGAGTCAGCTCTTCATATAAAGCACTTTCTACCTATAAGGAAAAAGAATCTGGAAAAGAATATATATAATGGGATTATACATGAAACATATATAAATTATACAGGAAACATACATGATCAGTCCTACGGCAACCCCAAGGACTGCTGCATGCCATGCTTCCCTGTACATCGCCATCTCCTGGAGTTTGCTGAAATTCATGTCCATAGAGTGAGTGACACCATCCAAGCATCTCATCCTCTGTCGTCCCCTTCTTCTCCTGCCTTTGATCTTTCCCAGCATCTTTTCTAATGAGTCAGCTCTTCATATCAGGTAGCCAAAGAACTGGAGCTTCAGCTTCAGCATCAGTCCTTCTAATGAATATACAGGATTGATTCCTTTAGTATTGACTGGTTTGATCTCCTTGCTATCCAAGGAACTCTCAAGAGTCGTCTCCAACACCACACTTCAAAGGCATCAATTCTTCAGCACTCAGCTTTCTTTATGTTCTAACTCTCACATCCATACATGACTACTGAAAAAACCATAGCTTTGACTATACGGACCTTTGTCAGTAATGTCTTTGCTTTTTAATATGCTGTCGAGGTTTGTCATAGATACCAATATATGTAATGAAGGTTATTAATAATTTGTCATATACATAGAGGATGAGATGGTTGGATGGCATCACCGACTCAATGGACATGAGTTTGAGCAAGCTCCAGGAGTTGGTGATGGACAGGGAAGCCTGGCGTGCGGCAGTCCATGGGGTCACAGAGAGTCAGACATGGCTGAGTGACTGAACTGATATACATAGTTAAATAATTTGTCAGTTTCTCTACCTTTAAACTTATTGATAACACTCCTGATTTTGCGAAATTTTACATTTTTCTACAATCAAAATTTGGAGAAGGAAATGGCAACCCCACTCCAGTTTTCTTGCCTGAGAAATGCCCTGGACAGAGGAGCCTGGTGGGCTACAGTCCACGGGGTCACAAAGAGTCAGATGTAACTTAGTGACTAAACAACATAGTCAAAACTATTACTCCTTTCTTTTGTGAATTCCCTTATCTAGAAATTGGAAAAAATCACCTTTTATTTCTACTATAGATCTATTAAGTTTGATATTGTTCAGTTATCATTTTAATTCTGATGTTTTGGTTTATGCTGTTAAATGAGAATCCAAGTTGAAGCTTTCTCCAATTAGCTAAACAATTTCCCAAATAAGATTTATAAAATAATCCTCTTTCTCATTGACTCATAATGTTTCCTTTCTGATATATAAAACTTTTATACATAATACCGTTCAATCTTACAAGGCACCAAAATTAATCAAAGACATTATCCATTGTACCTGATCTGCTTTTGAAAGAGCTGTAATTAAAGATTCCTCTGTAACTCTCCATGAATTGTCTCCCTTACCTACTGGGTTGAGGAAATTTCCCAAGACAAGAAGGAAGGATGCACAAAGGAGAATAGAGTAACAGAAAAACATTTTCCACATTTTAATTCATGGTCAGTCCTTTCCTCTCGCATTGCCCACAAACCTACACCATTAATGAAATGAGGTAGAATAGAGGCAGTATTTACCAAGTGTTTATGGTGTTCCAGATCCTTTTATCCTGTCAAAATCCTATGATACAGACATTCTTCCCTAATTTTGCAATTATGGAACCACATTCAGCAATTTTACCTAAATTGTCCATTCCCATACAATCAATAAGTAGCCAAACTTGATAGGATTTGAGCCTCAGTCGCTTTGAATCAAAAATCATGTTTGTTGAAAAATACCCTTAGTTGGAAAGAATCAGTCTCTTTCTCTCTCCTGTGATCATTCCTTTCCTGGAATAATATTTTCATATTAGCAGGGCCATGCAACACAGACCATAAGTTGGAGCTTTTATACATTTCAAGAGTAAGTCTGCATGTGAAGTTGAAGGGATGAGAAGAGAAGACTCTCATGGCTGGGATGAGGGAACCCAGCAACAAAGGGTGCTACTGTCCAACAGAAGATTAGAAGAGGATGTGACATCTCAACAAGTCACCAAGGTTAATAAGGACAACATCAGGACGAGATAATACCTGTTATAACTTAAAGGATGCAAGTTCATTGTGAAAGAGAATACTAACAATGGACACTCCCTCTTTAATAATGCCACCAGTGATTAAAGCTTAAGGTCCTCAGAGTCTTAAACCAGGTGAAAAGAGGGAAAAGAAGGTAAAACAATCCTGATTAGGACAGTTTCCAACCTGAAATGACTAAATAAATTTGACTGAATTTTTAGATTTCATTTTCTGTGTCATGAAGAATGGGCGTTAAGGTTCAAAAATTTAAATAAGCTACAAAAAACAATTGCAATATTTGTAACAGATATTCATTGAACTGAGCCCCACTCAAACTAGTAAAAGAGGAGATGACTGTGAAGAATAGATACAACCAGCCTGCAAGTACATTAGAAGGGAAAACAAGAAACTGGAAAATGAGGCTTCTCTCTGTTTCTCCCAGGGACACAGACCCTCCTTCTCCTTGGGCAGCTAAGTGCTGCTCCCTCTCCTGGCTTCATCCTGGCTGCCTGGAAAGGCCTGGTGTCAATCAAGAAGTCTCTTGCTCATAATACCAGTGGCTCCTGCCATTTCAAATTCCATTTTCTCCTTCCTTGCTTGACATTTCTGACTTAATGCACTCCTACTGATTTTTTACTCATTTCAGTCTTCCCTTCTCTTTGCCAGCACTTTTTCCTCTATTTTATAACCCAATGCAAATATCATTTGCATTGTCATTTGATGCAGATAAAACTCATGGATTCCGTGTGTGTGTGTGTGTGTGTGTGTGTGGTATGTGGGTGAGGGGGGATACACATCTATTAATATATGGTAGATAGATATTACACTGGACTTATGGATTATATGAGGTGGATTCCAAAACTTATGTTTTATAAGTGCAACATATGTCTTTTTCTATAAGTCGGCTTGCTTACTATTTTGAGTCTATCCTGCTATGGTGGTGGAAACTCAACATTAACCACTTTGTGCCCACTCTCCTCCCTTTCCCTAGGATTATGGTAAAGTTCTAGAGACTCATGTAGTGCCAAGAAATTGGAGTCAGACCTCCCAAAATCTTCTATGTGGCCCCTCCAGATTCATTCTTGACCCGTCTCCATTCTACTCTGCTCTGGAGCCTAAACTGAATGGAGCACATGGAGATGATTCACTTCCCTCTGGCCTCCACAAGGAAGCAGCCTTCTCCCTGTGCTGTTTTGCTTCTAGGTTCTAGAATCCTGCCCTCTCTTCATCTGGTTGGCCCAGCAGTGACGACAGTTCTGTTACTACAAGCCCCTGGGTTCCTACACTCTACACTGTGCCCACACCTTTGGGCTCACTCCTCCGGTAGATAATGCCTCCTCAAATTATCCTATTGTGGTAGTGCCAACTGTCTCCTGCTGTGATATAATCCTAGAAGTCTAATGTCCACACAGTGATTCTGAAAGACCTTTCATTCTGTCTGGTTCCTGGTAGTCATACCACAAGGTTTCTGCAGCAACATCCCTCATGTTTGTACACTTCACCCTGAAGGTCTTAACTCTGTCTGCTGCTGTCTCCATGTTACACTGGGGACGGAAATATCTGTGGGGTTGTTAAGGTGCTGTCTGCCTAGAACTTGTGAGTACTCACTCACTTGCTCTCTCCGTCTAAAACTGCAAAATGCAAGAAGACCCCATCTGTGTCTATACATGTCCCACTCCTACCCTGTGAACCTTATGCAGCCCACATCAGGGGACAGGTTTGACTGGAGAAAGATGGAAAAAAGGAGGTGCATAAAATACTAAGAAAAAAAAAAGTCATTATATATAGAAGGGTGTTAATATAGATATTTAAACATCACCGCCCTGCAACAAATCCTTGAAACTGAACATTTACATGGCCACTAGAACCATGCAGCTTGTGAGCTCTAAAAATAAAGATTTAAACATTCCTAGTGCCAAATGTCTGGAGAAGGAAATGGCAACCCACTCCAGTGTTCCTGCCTGGAGAATCCCAGGGACAGAGGAGCCTGGTAGGAGGCCATCTATGAGGTCGCATGGAGTCGGACACGACTGAAGCGACTTAGCAGCAGCAGTGCCAAATGTCAGGTTCTTCATTTATGCAGAAAAGTATATTCTGAAAACCATATAAAAGCTCACTGGATCTTCAACTCTTAGGTTATAAAATATACTCTATGTTATAGGCTGGACTGTGTGACTTCAAATTTTATATGCTGAAGTCCACGCAAAGTAATTCTATTTAGTTGTAAGGTCTTTAAAGTGGTAATTAAGTTAAAATGAGGTCTTTAGAATGGTTCCAAATCTAATATGGCTGGTGTCCCTATAGGAAGAGGAAATTTGGACATAGACATGCACACAGAAAAAATTATGTTTAGGCAGAGGGAAAAGATGGCATCTGCAAGCTAAAGAGAGAGATCTCAGAAGAAACCAACCCTACAGACACATTGATCTTGGACTTCCAGCTTCCAGAATAGTGAGAAAATAAATGGCTGCTGTTTAACCCACCCAGTCTGTAGTAGTTTTTTATGGCAGCTCAAAGAAACCAATTCACTCCATTTTATAGATTAAAAAAGTGAACTTTAGAGAAGTTAAATAGTCTGTCAAAACACCACAATTGTTTTACAATAAATTAGTTACAGTAAATCATTACATTAGTAATCCTAACCCTTAAATCCAGGCTACCTCGCATCCTATATTCTAGTCTCTCATGAGCTGATTCCCAAGGGTTCTGCAACTTGTATAATATGATTTTGATATGGGAATATTCACGAGCACACATGTATAAACTTCAAAGTCAAGGAGTGCATCTTCAGGCTTAGGCCACCAGGCTGTGGCTTCCACCAGCCCGTTTCCAGACTCCCTGCTCCCCTCCTGCCTCCATCCATTGACTGACTTTCCAGTCCTTGCACACTCCCTGTCAGTTCCTGAATTACAGGTCCATTCAGAGACTGTACAAAGAGGGTAAGAAGTGAGGGAGTAAGCCTAGAGCAGCAGGCAAACCGCACTGAAATACTGCGCGTGTGTGTGTTGTGAGGCACATAAAGGAGAGGACACTATCACAAGGGTTAAATTCCCCTACTGTGGAGAATGAGCAAACAATGAACACCATGGGAATTTTCAATTTCATTCGGAATCCAAGCATAAGCAATCGATACTGTGTGTGTACTAAGGTTAAAGGACAAGATAGAAATGAGAAAACTTGGGTTATGGTCTCAGATTTATGGATTCCACATCAGGAACTTAGAGTAAATTAATTTTGGGGCTTCTGTTTGCTTACCACCAAAATGACTACATTATATTCAAGGTTTCTTCTTTTTAACATTTGGTGACATGTTTACCTCACACTGTAATATTCTTTTTTTTTTTTTTTTGTAGAAATATAGAATCACACCACATGGTTCAGCTGCCATTTGAACCTCAATGCTGAGTTTTGATAATCCTGGGGAGCAAGGTTTTGAAATACTAATCTCACTGCAATAGTGTTATTTTGAAATCAACCAATCAATTAATCCAGTATCAGTAGATTAGGGGAAATTTTGATTTATTAATTTATTTAACTGTTACCATAGAAAGTGATCCATTCATCTATTCATTCACTTAACCGAAATTGAAGGAACAACTACTGTGGCCTGAGTACTTAGTATATATTCCCCTAGACGTTCATAGCTTCTCTAGCAGAAAACAGACAATATGGTGTGGGAAGTGCTGCTAGTCGTGTTAGAATGTGGGTAATCTCAGAGCAGCATGGCAACTTATGGAAGCTCAAAAAGGATTTCTAGCTCCATGCTTGCAAAGAGGATGAATCAGACCCCATTAAGACAAATGGGTTAATTTGCATAACATCCCAGAGAGGGTTTGTTGTAGTTTAGGAATTATAAGAAAATAGAAACTCAGTCTATCAAAAGGGCTGAGTACTTTAAAGACTGAATCATCAAAGACTCATACACTGCTTATAAATGAGCCCAATCACAGAAAGCCAAATTTCTTTGCTCTTTGTCACCATTAGAAATGTTTCCAAAAGATGTGAATTCTATATGTCAATCCCCAGTACTTATTATGTCTTTCCTCGCTTTAGGAAGCAAATATGTCTGAAGTTACCAAAATTAAATATACAAAGGACCTGATAAATCAGTTGGTTCAACTCACTCACTCAGAGATAGACTGATGACCCCCAGGTCTCAGGTCTCATAGCAGCAGGGCAAAATCTAAATCCCAATTATCTGAACACCCATGTCAATGTTTTTGGGGGGTTTTCCTACTGAACTTCCTTCTGGTTCCCACCAGCCATTATACATAAACTCCCAGAAATGAAGTCAAACATTCTCTGTCATTCAGTTAACCAAGCAGTCTATCATTTAGGAAGCATTGCAGATCTATATGTGCCTTAGAATCAGCCATGATTATGTGTCAGTTGTCCTGGTATATATATATAGAGAGAGCTACCTGCTGATAGCTATAGCTGTTGTCTTGGATGGAAATATCCATGAATGGGAACAGTGAAAGGAGATTGCAGTAATTTCCCCAGAGTCAAGTGAGGAAGTGGATAGTGGCAAATGACAATGAACATTGATTCACAGTTATTTCAGCAAACGTTTTGTGAGCACCTAACATGTGTCAGGCACTGTCCTAATCAGCATCAGTGAAAAATAAAATAAGTGTACTAAGACAGCAGGGTTCCCCAGGTGACTCAGTGGTAAGGAATCTGCCTGCCTATGCAGGAGACGTGAGTTTGATTCCTGGGTTGGAAGATCTCCTGGAGAAGGAAATGGCAACACATTCCAGTATTTTTGCCTGGAAAATTCCATGGACAGAGGAGCCTGGCAGGCTACAGTCCATGAGGTTGCAAAAGAGTCGGATATGACTTATCGACCAAATAACAACAAAAATTAAAGCAACATCCTAGGCCACACAGTGCTTGTCTGCTGAGCAAAACAGCAATGAGAAAGAAACAAGTACACAGTAACATCAAACAACAGCAAGTATATGGCAAAGGTTCAAACTGCAGAAAGTGAGAAGTTTTAAATTCTGAAGGAACAGAAAGTGCAATGAGAAGAAACTGTAATGACTCACTTATAGAAAAGAAAGATGTTTGGATACACTGAAACCTTTCACATTCACCTTCCTCTGCCTTGGAGTCATTCTTAGAAACCTAGTGGGAAGAAGTAGGAGGCACTCCTGAATTTCTTCTGGAGTGTCAAGAACCATCCTCTTAACTCTTACCGGACTGGTTTCTAGAGAGACATCACTTTGTTCCCAAGCACCCAACAGTGTCTTCTCCAAACACTCAGTGTTCTCTGTGTTTTTAAACTATTGGCAGTAGTTTTTTTAACATTCCTAGAAGAGTTCACAGTCCCCTCTGAGGAGATCTGACTTAAAATAGAGACCTTCCCTCTCCAAAACACTCACAGTACCTACATAGAAAATGTTGCATTATACACTGGGGAGTTGATTGAAAGCCATCAAAGATAATCTTCCTGGAGATCCTCCAAAAAAATCATCTATCTTTGCGGAGGAGTGGGTTCTAACTGGCTTCAGCTCAGGGGTCTGCAGTCCAAGAGTTTCCCAGTTTAAACACTGTGCACATGCAGAGACCTCTCAGCCAAAGAGTTTTAGGTTGTCAGGCTGCAGTGCTCAGGGAGTGAAATACACATGTATATTGTTGATTGCTGTCTTTTAAAGAACAAATAGGATTTCAATGCTGTTCATTTAAAAAAGAATTTGAAATGCATATGTGAAATCAGTTGCTCCTGAAATGCACAGAATAAAACAATGACATTTCAATCCTACCCACATATGAAAATCACCTGGGAAGCGTTCTAAAAAGATTGATGTACAGGCCCCTATCAGATTAATTAAATCAGAATCTCTCAGGATGGAGTCCAGGAATTGGTGATGTTTCAACTCTCAGATAGGACCTTCCCGGTGGTCAAGTGGTTAAGACTCTGTGCTCCCAGTGCAGGGGGCACAGGTTTGATCTCTGGTCAGGGAACTAAGATCCTGCCTACTGCATGGTGTAGGCAGAAAAAAATTAAACTCTCAGATAATTTCAGTGAGGAGCCTGATCTTCACACACTATGGATCTGACTTTACTTAATTAAGAACAGAAATATTTTAAACTAAACCCAATTGATCATAGAATTGTTTATTCAGTTTATCTGAATAAATATAGCTCAGTATAGTTCTGAATAGTCCTAATATTTCACAAAACATATGAGGAACAGAAAACTTATCAATAAATAGGTAATTGGTTTCCATACATGGGTCCAAAGACAAATACCTGTGATGCAAAGATTCTTCTTACTTCTTCGTAGAATTCCAGTACCTAGTATAGAGCTTGCCATATATGAAGGCTTAATTAATGTTTGCTAAGTTAACCACACCATTTTGGTCCTTCTTTCCTCTCAAAAACTATAGGGAAGAAAATGTCATGATCATTGTAAGTTGTCTACTGAGGCATTCAACTATACCCTTGAAAAACAATATTATTGAATACAACCTTTTATTAAAATATTGATTACCATGTGCCAAATGATATAATTGGTGCTGGCAATGATAATGATAATCCTTTTAAAATCATTCTTGACATTTTCTTTCAACTGAGTATTAGAATTCTGTTTCACACTAATAGATGGAGAAATATACCGTGTTCATGGATCGGAAGAATCAATATAGTGAAAATGAGTATATTACCCAAAGCAATCTATAGATTCAATGCAATCCCTATCAAGCTACCAGCGGTATTTTTCACAGAACTAGAACAAATAATTTCAAGATTTGTATGGAAATACAAAAAACCTCGAATAGCCAAAGCAATCTTGAGAAAGAAGAATGGAACTGGAGGAATCAACCTGCCTGACTTCAGGCTCTACTACAAAGCCACAGTCATCAAGACAGTATGGTACTGGCACAAAGACAGAATTATAGATCAATGGAACAAAATAGAAAGCCCAGAGATAAATCCACACACCTACGGACACCTTATCTTTGACAAAGGAGGCAAGAATATACAATGGAGTAAAGACAATCTCTTTAACAAGTGGTGCTGGGAAAACTGGTCAACCACTTGTAGAAGAATGAAACTAGATCACTTTCTAACACCACACACAAAAATAAACTCAAAATGGATTAAAGATCTAAACGTTAGACCAGAAACTATAAAACTCCTAGAGGAGAACATAGGCAAAACACTTTCCGACATAAATCACAGCAGGATCCTCTATGATCCA
>SJYT01080209.1:96314-109454 GCA_006410635.1 Cephalophus harveyi | reverse complement strand
TTAAAAAAAAAAAAAGAATTCTGTTTCAAGAAGATTAAGAGATACTCAAGACCACAGAGTTAGTGTGTGAAACAGGAAACTGAAACTCCTGTCTTCCAGTTCCAAAGTGGTGCTATTTTGGGGACAGCAAAGTCAGTCAGTTTTATCATGTACACATTTAAAGTAATGAGACTAATTTTAACAGCAGATGATCATGTAATAAAGACAAGGAGAATCAATCTACTTAGAGGAATTTTCTGGTTGTATCAGTTTTGTGTAAGCATCTATGGGATTAGAAACAGACTCTTTTCATGTGTGGGTTAAAATGTATTTTGTACTTAGAACAAATAGTATCCAGTTCTGTGTAAAGGTACAGAAAATTGTCTCTGAGACTCCAGGAGAATAAGTGAGGCAAGCAAGGCAAAGAGTAGCTGAGACCGGCACACAAGTTTAAGGAGAAATAGAATATTTTGATTTCAAAATCAGTTTCCAATCTCAAAAAAACATGCAATTGTTCAGCAATTCCAGTTATTCATATAGATTACTGAGAATGTATAAAATTTAGGGGAAACCCCCTGAATAATTACAGATACTAATTGCCAGGAGAAATATCAACAATCTCAGATATGTAGATGATAGCACTCTAATGGCGGAAAGCAAAGAACTAAAGAGCCTCCTGACGAGGGTGAAAGAGTGAAAAAGCTGGCATAAAACTCAACACTCAGAAAACTAAGATCATGGTATCTGGTCCCATCATTTCATGGCAAATTAATGAGGAAAAAGTGGAAACAGTGATAGATTTTATTTTGTTGGGCTCCAAAGTCACATGTGGATGGTTACTGCAACCATGAGATTAAAAGACACTTGCTCCTTGGAAGAAAAACTAAGACAAATCTAAACAGTGTATTAAAAAGCAGAGACATTACTTTGCCAACAAACGTCCATATAGTCAAAGCTATGGTTTTCCAGTAATCATGTATGGATGTGAGAGTTGGACCATAAAGATGGCTGAGTGGCAAAGAACTAATGCTTTCGAATTGTGAGAAGACTCCTGAGAGTCCCTTGGACAACAAGGAGGTCAAATCAGTGAATCCTAAAAGAAATCAACCCTGAATACTCATTGGAAGGACTGATGGTGAAGCTGAAGCTCCAATATTTTGACCACCTGATATGAAGAGCTGACTCACTGGAAAAAGACCCTGATGCTGGGAAAGACTGAGAGATGAGATGGTTGGATGGCATCATCAACACAATGGATGTGAGACTGAGCAAACTCCAAGAGATAGTGAAGGACAGGGAAGTCTTGCTGTTCGGCAGTCCATGGGGTTGTAGAGTCAGACAAGACTTAGCAACTGAATAACAATCACCCCTCTCACCCCATCTCCCACCAGTCTTTCTCTCCTCTATTCTCAAGCAGCTTCAACCTTCTAACAGTACCTCAGGAAAGCCAAGGTTGACTCCCTTGGGTGTTTCCATATGGACTTTTCTTTCCCCAACACTTTCTAAGGGCATTGCTTCCCTCTTTCAATCTCTGTTTAATCTCTCTCCCAGACTGGAACTTTCTGACCACCCTACCCAAAACTGAGTTGTCAGACCTCATCATGTCCCCTATGCCCCTACACTGCTGTATAATTTTCCTCTGAGCACTTACCATTCTCCCAAATTATGGTGGTTTCCTCCATTAATGCATATGCTACATGAAGACAGATTCTGGCTCTTTCTGTCATTGTTGTGTTCTTTGCAAATAATTCTAAAATTGATATGGAAACACAAAAGACCCTGAACAGCTAAAGGAATCTTGAGAAAAAAGAACAAAGCTGGAGGCATCATGTTTCCTGACTTCAGACTCTATTACAAAGCTATAGCAATCAAAGTGGTATGGAACACAGGCATGATATCTATGTGGATTTTGACCCAGAACATGGTATCTTAGTGACTCTTCCACTTGAGCTGCTACCCTGTTTTGAACAACGTTCATCAGAGATATTGGCTTGTAATTTTCTTTTTTTCCAGGTCTTTGTCTGCTTTTCATATCAGTTCAGTTCAGTTCAGTAGCTCAGTTGTGTCTGACTCTTTGTGACTCCATTAATTGCAGCACGCCAGGCCTGTAGAATGAATTTGGGAGTGTTCCCTCCTCATCAGCTTTTTGGAACGGTTTGAGAAAGGTAAGTATTAGGTCTTCTTTATAGTTTGTTAGAATTTCCCTGTGAAGCTTTTAGGTCCTAAACTTTGGTTTGCTGAGATTTTCTTGATTATTAATTCAATTTCAGGCTTCCCTGATGGCTCCGTGGTAAAGAATCTGCCTACCAATACAGTAGACATGGGTTCGGTCTCTGGGTCAGGGAGATTCCTCCGGAGAAGGAAATGGCAACCCGCTCCAGTATTCTTGTCTGGGAAATCCCATGGATAGAGGAGCCTGGCAGGCTACAGTTCATGGGGTTACAAAAGAGATGGAAACAACTTAGCAACTAAACACCACCATCCATTTTCACTAGTGATCAGTCTGTTCTGTTTCTTTTTGATTCAGGCATAGAAGATTGAATATTTTTAGAAATTTCTCTATTTCTTCTAGGCTGTCCGATTTGTTGGCATATAGTAGTAGTTTTCTCTTATGATTTTTTTGTATCTCTGTAATAATGGTTGTAATTTCTTCTTTCATTTATTTTATTTACTAGGTTCTCTCACCTTTTTCTTAATGAGCCTAGTTAACAGCTTATCAGTTATATCTTTTCAAAAATAATCTTAGGGAGTGTGGAGAAAAGGGAGCCTTTCTACATTGTTGGTGGAAATGTAAATTAGTGTAGCCACTATAGAAAACAGTATGAAGGTTCCCCCCGCCCCAAAATAAAAATGAGCTGCCATATGATCCAGCAATTCCACTCCTGGGCATCTATCTGGACAAAAGTACAATTCAAAAAGAAACAGGCAATACATGTTCATAGCAGCACTAGTCACAATAGACAAGACATAAAAACAATCTAAATATCCAATAACAGATGAACAGATAAAGAAGATGTGGTACAACAGAATATAGAATGGAATACTATTCATCCATAAAAAGGAAAGAAATAATGCCATTTGCAGCAACATGGATGGACCCAGAGATTATCACACTAAGTGAACAAGTCAGAAAGAGAAAGACAAATACCCATACTAATATGTGGAATCTAAAATATGATGCAAATGAACTTATCTACAATACAAAAAGAGACTCACAGACATAGAGACTAGAATTGTGATTGCCAAGGGGGAGGGGGGGGTGGATTGGGAATTTGGGATTAGCAGATGCAAACTATAATACATAGAATGGATAAACAACAAGATCCTACTCTATAGCAGAGATCACTATATCTAATATCCTGTGATAATGGAAAAGAATATGAAAGAGAATATATATATACACACACACACATATATATATGTATGCATGTATAACCAAATCACTTTGATGCAGAACAAAAATTAACACATTGTAAATCAACTCTAAAATTATTTTTTTAAAAAGCCTTGGTTTCATTGATCTTTTTATACTGCATTTGTTGTTATTCTCTTTTATTTCCTCTTGATCTTTATTATTTCTTTTCTTCTGCTGACTTTGGGCTTTGATTGTTCTTTTTCTAATTCCTTTCAACGATAGGTTAGGTTGCTTATTTGAGATTTTTTTCTGTTTTTTGAGGGAGGCCTATATCACTATGAACATCCCTTGTGGGACTGTTTTTGCTGCATTCCATAAATTTTGGAAAGTTGTGTTTTTATTTCCATTTGTCTCAAGGTACTTTCTGATTTCTCTTTTATTTCTTCATTGATCCATTGGTTTTTTTAGTAGAATGTTGTTTACGTTTGTTGTCTCCATGTGTTTGTGTTTCTCCCATTTTTCTTCCTGTAATTGATTTCTGGTTTCATACATTTGTGGTCCAAAAAAATGCTTAATATAATTTCTATCTTCTTAAATTTGCTAAGACTTGTTTTGTGGCCTAGTATGTGATCTATCCTGGAGAACTTTCCATGTACATTTGAAAAGAATGTTTATTCTAATCTTTCTGGATGTATATTCTAATCTTCTATAAGATGGCCTATAAATATCTATTAAGTCTAACTGGTATGTCATTTAAAGCCTGTTTCCTTATTGATTTTCTGTCTAGATGATGAGTTCATTGATGTACGTGGGGTGTTCAAGTCCCCTACTATTATTGCATTATTGTCAATTTCTCCCCTTACATTTGCCAATATTTGCTTCATATATTTCAATGCTCTCTGGTAGCTTTAATTTTAATTGATGAAACTTGAAAGCAACCAGAATGTTCTTCAGTAAGTGACTGGTAAATCAGATGTGGAATATTATTCAGCACTAAAAAATAATAAGCTATCAGGCCATGAAATATATGGGAAAACTCAAATGCAATGCATACTACCAAATGAAAGAAGCCAATATGAAAAGGTTTCATGTTATCTGATTCCAACTATAAGACATTCTGGAAAAGATTAAACTAATGAAACAGTAAAAAGATTGGTGGTGCCGAGAGCTGGGAGAATGAGAAGTGAACAGGAAAAGCACAGAGGATTTTTAGGGCAATAAAACTATTCTGTATGATACTATAATGGTGGATACTATGCTGTGCTTAGTTGCTCAGTCATGTCTGACTCTTTGAAGCTCCATGGACTATAGCCCACCAGGTTCCTCTGTCCATGAGCATTCTCCAGGCAAGAATACTGGAGTGGATTGCCATGCCCTCCTCCAGAGGCTCTTCCTAACCCAGGGATCAAACACAGGTCTCCTGCATTGCAGGCAGATTCTTCACCAGCTGAGCTATTAGGGAAGCCCATAATGGTGGATACATGTCATTATATATTTGTCCAAACCTGTAAAATACTACAGACTTTGAGTGATAATGATATGTAGGTTCATAAATTATAACAAATGTTCCACTTGGATGTACAATGTTTATAGTCACAGAAGCTGTGTGTGTTTTGGAGTAGGAGGTGGTATATGAGAATTCCCTGTACTTTCTATTCAACATTTTTGTGAACCTACAAGTGCTCTAAAAATATAAATTACATTTTAAAAGACAAAATAATTATTGCCACTTGCTACAACATGTATGCACCTTGAAAACATTATGCTACATTAAAAAATAACAAAATAACAATCACAAACGACCACATACTGTATGATTTAACTTATCTGAAATATTCAGAAATGGTAAATCTATATATAGAAGCATAAAATAGATTAGTGTGTGCCATGTCCTGGAGGTTAAGGAGTAATGGGCAGTTAGTGCTACTAACTATAGATTTTTTTGGAGGGAAAGTGATGAAAATGTTCTAAAAGTAGATAGTGTTGATGGTTGCACAATTCTGTGAATATACTGAAAAGAATGAATTATACAGTTTAAATGGGTGAATTTTATAGGATGTGAATTATATCTCAATAAACCTGTTACATTTATTAAAAAACTAACTTTAAAAATATTTTATACAAGGATTCAATTCAGTTCAGTCCAGTCACTCAGTCATGTCCGATTCTTTGCAATCCCATGAACTGCAGCATGCCAGGCCTCCCTATCCATCACCAACTCCTGGAGTTTACTCAAACTCATGTCCATTGAGTTGGTGATGCCATCCAACCATCTCATCCTCTGTACAAGGTTAGTTGTATCATATTAAGTGTGTAGCCTTAACCATAAGTCAATGCATAAACATGACACTTAAATAACTTCAAATCCACTGGCTCCATCATTTGCTTCTTTGTGCCTGCAGACTATCACTTAAACTTATTAAAGTTTAAGTGTTTTCCTATCAGTAAAACTGAGATAACTCTCATAGCATAGCTGAGCAATTTAATACAATATCACAGAAAAAGCACCTGGCAGGAGTTTCCTCACTGCTGGAGAATGAAATTACAAATATGTAAGACAGGAAGGCAAAAACTAATCCTGTGTTACTATGTTGGAGTTAGAGATATCAGTATGAATTCATGTTTATTTTAATATATTTACAGATAGATATGAGAATAATTATGTCCATGGTGAAGTCAATGTCGATCACTGATGCCATGGACATGAACTTGGGCAACCTTCGGGAGATGGTGAGGAACAGAGAGGCCCAGCATGCTGCAGTCCATGGGCTTCAAAAAGAGGTGGACACGACTGGGTGACTGAAGAACAGCAAAAATGAAAATAACTACAGTTATGCATATACATGGTTTAACAAACATACAGATATTTCCTAGCTCTGTTACAAGAGAGGGCCTCAAAGCAGTGATATTCCAGTTAGCAATCAGCACACCTAAAGTCCGGATCTGAGTTTCTAAATACCATTTTCCAATAGAAGGAGATATTTTTCAAGATTCCTTGAAGAAATAGAAGATACTAGAACAGGAACAGGGAAAATATAAATAAATTGAACCATCTAAAAGTTCTTTAAAAATAAAAAACAAACAATAAAAGATGACTAGAAAACAAAAGGACAGGAAAACCAACCTGAAAGAGCTCAAACAGTCAGAGCTGGAACAACATAATAAAGATAATACTGGATTATGACCCCCCCAAAATAAAGTAAATATCCATAAGCCAAAAATTATTTAGAGAAATGACTGAATCCATAAATAAAATGAGGAGAAGATACATTCCCTTGAAAAGAATTCCAGAGGATAAACAGAGAAGAAATGAGGGAAATAATATCACCATTAGACACAGCAACACCTGCTTCAGCCAAGACCCATGGATGAATGCTCAAATTGACTTTGGGTGAAACTTTATGGAGTAAGAGGATATTTCCTTAGCCCCAAAGTATTACTGCCCCAAATGTTTATCAATTACTAGGGTGATTTATGGAGAAGGCGATGGCACCCCACTCTAGTACTCTTGCCTGGAAAATCCCAGGGATGGACGAGCCTGGTAGGCTGCAGTCCATGGGGTCGTGAAGAGTTGGACATGACTGAGTGACTTCACTTTCACTTTTCACTTTCATGTATTGGAGAAGGAAATGGCAACCCACTCCAGTGTTCTTGCCTGGAGAATCCCAGGGACAGGGGAGCCTAGTGGACTGCCGTCTATGGGGTCGCATAGAGTCGGACACGACTGAAACGACTTAGCAGCAGCAGCAGCAGCAGCAGCAGGGTGATTTAACATTTGTTTACAAATTTATAGTAACTTTTCAGTGAAGGAACCTGCCAGACACCACCCTAACCAAAATGATTTAAGGTTTACACCCCAGTTCGAAGTTATGTTGATATCATGTACCCCCAATAACATGACATGATGTGAAAAAAAGGGCATATCAGTTCCGTAGTATTCTTCCCACCCTTAACCACGGTCTAATCCTGTGAAAACATAAAATTAAACCAAACTGAGGGACATCCTATAAATACCTGACCAGTATTCTTTTAAAGTGTCAAGATAACAAAAAATAAGAGAAAACTAAGAATCTGTCATCAGTTGGAAAAGACTTGACAACGTGATGACTATGTGCAATGTGTAGTGTCTGAATTGGACCCAAACAGAAAAAGGGTATTAGTTGAACACTGGTGAAATCTGAATTAAAGTCTACAGTTTAAACAACAGTGTACAATGTTTATTCTTAGCTTTAGTAAATGTGCTATGATTATGTAAGATATTAATATTAGGAGAAGTTGGATGAATAGTTATTCAGGAGTTCTGGATATTATCTGTACAACTGCTCTGTAAATCTATAATAACTTCAAAATAAAAAAGTTAAGAAACACAAGGACCTGGCTTGCTATACATGTTCAATGAATAATCCTCAACATTACATCACCTTGCTAGTTATTACCACAGCCTTCTAGGATGACACCTCTTGAACTGATTGAATAATCTACTTTCCACTTTCTGTAAACTCCCTCCCCAGGCTCAAATATCATTTTAGTTTTAATGCGAAGACTCCAAGGAATCACAATAGCCAATATGATGCTATCACATACCTCCTATGCCATGCTCTGTCATAACTCATTAGACCAGGAATGGGTACTTGACCCAAACTAAGTCAATAAGCCAATGAGCCTTTCTTAAGGGAATTTAAGATTTCAGGTACTTCTGTCTGAATTCCTGAATGGTGAAGATCTACTTCAGAGTTCTTAAAGGCTATTTTCTAACACCTGGCCTGGGAATTAGGATTAATAAATCAATCCATTTATTATGGATAGAATGCTTCCCCCCCCCCAAGACTCACATGTTGAAATCCTAACCCAATATGTGATGATATTTGGTGGTGGAGACTTTAGGAGGTAATTAGATTGTAAGGAACCTTACAGCTATATGGGTATAGCCTTCATGAATGAGACAAGTGTCCTCATATTTTTTTTAAAAAAAGAGAGAGAGACAGAGAGAGCAAGCTTTCTCATTCTCTTTCTGTCAAATGACGACACAATAAGGCAGCAATATAAAACCAGAAGAGGGTCCTCATCAGAACTCAACCATGCCCCACCCTTATTTTGCAATTCCAGCATCCAGAACAGTGGGATATAAACTTCTGTTGCTTATAAGCCACCCAGTCTATGGTATATTTGTTGTAGCAGTCCAAGCAAACCAAGACACCATTATAGAGCAAGAGGACAAAATAAAACAGATAGGCTCTGAGAGGCAGAACTGATAAATGAAGAAAAAATTACGTAGGTTACTACAGTGCTCTAATCTTTAGTTCCTACTGGTTCCCAAAGCCTAGCTGCTCCACTACCCCAGATTCCATGAAATGCCCTCTTCTTTCTGTTTCTCCTTGGGCTTAAACTGGCTGGATTTGGTTTCTGTTAATATAACTTTAATGCACTAATTAATACAACTACTTTGTAAGACATGACATGCATTTACATGTATGGTTTCTGTTGAATTTGCTTTTTAATAGTCAAGGTCAGTAATTTTTTTTAGTCATAGTTTATACAAACTATCTGGTTAAACTACCACTGCTTTTTCACATATATAGACATAAAGCACATCTTTTCAGTTCTAGCGATTTGATAATTTTTTTGCTCTCTGAAATACTTTTACTATATCTCATCATGTCCAAATTCCATCCACACTACCAGGTTTGGTTTAAATGCCATCTCTTTCATACAATCTTCCTGGCCACCCACCTAAAAAAATAATATCATCCCATGGCATGTTTTCTTATCTGTATCATTTATTCCTTTTATCCCTTCCTATCTTTGCATAGTCAATTACTTACACTTACTGTCTTCCTCTTATACATGAAGCTACCTGAGATCAACTGATCTGTTCTCATGCAGGTAGCACTTCAAGAAACATTTAGGGAAACACTGCATTGCATAACAATACAAATACATCAGTAAATCCCAATTGCTTAAGAAGGACAGAAATGACGGTCATTTGTATTTTTTTACTATACTTAGTATGGAAATTATTTTTAAGAAATAAAGCTGGGATTTCCCTGGTGGTCCAGTGGCTTCCACTTCAAGGGGCACAGGTTCAATCCCTGGCCTGTGAGCTAAGATCCTGCATGCCATGAAGTGCAGCCAAAAATTAAAAAAAAAAAAGAAGAAGAAATAAAGCTATCTCACACATCTAAAAGAAAATAATAGAGAATATCTTCATCAAATTGGGTCAGGCAAAGATGTCTTAAACAGGAAACAAACAAAAAAAAAACATTAGCAAAAGAAAAGTAGATATAATAACTATATAAAATTAAGAATTTCTGTTCATCAAAAAAGATTAAAAGAGAAGTGATAAGCCACAGAGTCAGAGAAAATATTTGTAAGATATATAAAAGACTCAAACCTAGACACACACACACAAAATCCCCTACAAATTAATTTTTTAAGAAGCAAAAATATCTTGGGACTTCCCTGGCAGTCAGTGGTTAGGACTCCATGCTTCCACTGCAGGGGGCAAGGGTTTGATCTCTGATCAGGGAACTAAGATCCTGCATGCTGTGCAGTGCAGCCAAAGAGGGGGAAAAAGAGACAAACATCCTAATAAAAAAATAAGACAAATACTTGACCAAATGCTATACAAAAAAGGGCATCAAAGTGGCCCAAAAACTCATGAAAATGTGTACATCATTAGTTACCACATTACACATTAAAACCATAGTGAGGTACCACTATATGCCCACCAGAATGGTTAAACCATGGCAAAAAAACATGTTGACAAAGTTCTTAAGGTAACAAACAAGAATGCCACTAGGAGTATAAACTGATAGTGACTTTAGAAAAGTTTGGCTGTATCAGCTAAAGCTGGACATGGGCACACTCTGACCTAGCAGCAATTCAGTTATGAAAGCATGCATGTGTTCATCAAAAGTCACACCTAGGAATTTCCGTAACCCTACTACTCATAATAGCTCAAACCTGTTCAACAGAAAATGTGATATTCATACAAAGGCATATTACAAAGCAATCAAAAAACTATTACTAAATGAAAAAATGTAGATGAATTACTTAAACATGATGTTGAGGGTTTTCTTGTACATTTGTTAAAAGTAAGCACAAAAAGTTTCTAGTTGTAGGATTCAACTTATGTAAAGTTCATTCTCAGGCCAAGTTAATTGATGGTACTAGAAAACAGGTTGTGGTTATCTTTTTCAGGAGATACTGACCGGGAGAGGGGAGCGTCCAGGGGACAGGTATATTCTATTATGTGTTAATCAGAGACTGACTGTACAGGTGCGCTCACTTTGCACAAATCCATACAGTTGTAAATTTACAATTTGTGTGTACTTTCTGTATGACTGTTACACTTCAATAAAAGACTTTTAAAAGAAAAGTTTTCACATATTGCTCATTGCCACAGTATCAATGCCTTAGGCATCGTGCTAAAGGGTTTGAATGCATAAATTACATATTCTTTTAGTAGCACAAAAACCTATTAAAATCAATATTTTTATATTACACCTTTGAGAATTAAGAGGTAAAATTACACAGTGATTTATTCAGAGGTACAAATAAGGACAATAATAAATGTTTATTGATTCTGAAGTTATGGAGGCTTGAGAATTTAAATCAGAGCTTTGGTATGCAAAAGCAATCAATCTGTTCAGATGACCTTGGTATTTATGATTGGCTGGGAATTTGATTAAGCAGGGGTTCATGTCATCACCCTGCAAAGTGGAAGTGTTCCTCTTATTTTTTTTTTTAATCCTTCGGTGTTTATAACCTGGGGTATTCTGGAAATATCATTAATGTTAGAAGCTATGTTGGAAAAGTAGGTGATGCTTAAAATCCAGCTAAGTGGGTTATGGTTGAATCAAAAGAATGAACTTAAAGTAATTTCTAGCACTTAAGGCTAGAACAAACCTTTTGCGTTAGGTCTTTGGGGTTTCAACATTTTTACTCAGTAATTAGGTTTAAATTGGGATAGACACTGGTCACAACCTTGAAAGGTAAAAGAAGCCACAACAAGGCAAAGAGCAGCATAAAGGGGAGGTAGGAGGGATTAGAGGAGGAATGTCTACTAGGTAAGGAAAGAGGCTTGATGCTTTTGAGCTGTGGTGTTGGAGAAGACTCTTGAGGGTTCCTTGGACAGCAAGGAGATCAAGCTAATCAATACTAAAGGAAATTAATCCTGTATATTCATTAGAAAGACTGATGCTGAAGCTGAACTTCCAGTTTTTGGCCACCTGATGTGAAGAGCCGACTCATTAGAAAAGACCTTGATGCTGGAAAAGATTGAAGGCAGGAAGAGAAGGGATGACAGAGGATGAGATGGTTGGATAGCATCACCGACTCAAAGGACATGTGCTGAAGCTGAACTTCCAGTTTTTGGCCACCTGATGTGAAGAGCCGACTCATTAGAAAAGACCTTGATGCTGGAAAAGATTGAAGGCAGGAAGAGAAGGTATGACAGAGGATGAGATGGTTGGATAGCATCACCGACTCAAAGGACATGACTTTGAGCAAACTCTGGGAGAGATGAAGGACAGGGAAGCCTGGCATGCTGCAGTCCATGGGATTGCAGAGTGTGACACAACTGAGCGACTGAACACCAAGGAAAGAGGATTTCTTACGCTTGCTATATCAATCCATTCAGGCTGCTGTAACAAAAGAATCACAGACTGGGTGGCTTATAAACAACAGACATTTATTTCTCATAGTTCTGGAGGCTGAGAAGTCCAAGATCAAGGCACCAGCACATCCAGTGTCTGGTGAGAACCTGCTTCCTGGTTAATAGATGGCCCTTGTGCTCACATGAAGAACAGGTGAGGGAGGTCTCTAGGGCTCCTTCATAAGGACACTAATCCCATTCACAAGAGCTCCACTTTCATGATCTAATCACCTCCAAAAATCTCCACCTCCAAACACCCTGATATTAGGGATTCAATTCAATTCAGTTCAGTTCAGTTCAGTCGCTCAGTCGTGTCCGACTTCTTGCGACCCCATGAATTGCAGTACACCAGGCTTTCCTGTCCATCACCAACTCCCAGAGTTCACCCAAACCCATGTCCATTGAGTCGGTAATGCCATCCAGCCATCTCATCCTCTGTTGTCCCCTTCTCCCCCTGCCCCAATCGCTCCCAGCACCAGTGTGTTTTCCAATGAGCCAACTCTTTGCATCAGGTGGCCAAGGTATTGGAGTTTCAGCTTTAGCATATTCCTTCCAAAGAATACCCAGGACTGATCTCCTTTAGAATAGACTGGATGGATTTCCTTGCAGTCCAAGGGACTCTCAAGAGTCTTCTCCAACACCACAGTTCAAATGCATCAATTCTTCAGCGCTCAGCCTTCTTCACAGTCCAACTCTCACATCCATACATGACTACTGGAAAAATCATAGCCTTGACTAGATGGACATTTGTTGGCAAAGTAATGTCTCTGCTTTTGAATATGCTATCTAGGTTGGTCATAACTTTCCTTCCAAGGAGTAAGTGTCTTTTAATTTCATGGTTGCAATCACCATCTGCAGTGATTTTGGAGCCCCCCAAAATAAAGTCTGACACTGTTTCCACTGTTTCCCCATCTATTTCCCATGAAGTGATGGGACCAGATGCCATGATCTTTGTTTTCTGAATGTTGAGCTTTAAGCCAACTTTTTCACTCTCCTCTTTCACTTTCATCAAGAGGCTTTTGAGTTCCTCTTCACTTTCTGCCATAAGGGTGGTGTCATCTGCATATCTGAGGTTATTGATATTTCTCCCGGCAATCTTGATTCCAGCTTGTGCTTCATCCAGCCCAGCGTTTCTCATGATGTACTCTGC
>SJYT01080209.1:61663-96156 GCA_006410635.1 Cephalophus harveyi | reverse complement strand
CCAGAGCTTCTCATGATGTACTCTGCATATAAGTTAAATAAGCAGGGTGACAATATACAGCCTTGACGTACTCCTTTTCCTATTTGGAACCAGTCTGTTGTTCCATGTCCAGTTCTAACTGCTGCTTCCTGACCTGCATATATGTTTCTCAAGAGACAGGTCAGGTGGTCTGGTATTCCCATCTCTTTCAGAATTTTCCACAGTTTCTTGTGATCCACACAGTCAAAGGCTTTGGCATAGTCAATAAAGCAGAAATAGATGTTTTTCTGGAACTCTCTTGGTTTTGCAATGATTCAGCGGATGTTGGCAATTTGATCTCTGGTTCCTCTGGTTTCAACAAATCAATTTGGGAGACACACAAACATTTAGTCTACAGCATTTGCCATACTTCAAGTGCCAAGTAAATTGGCACTTACTTGCCAAAAGCATTTTTCCAGAGACTGAACAACAACAACAAGGGCATTTGCCATCTGCCTCTGCAGAGACTGAATCTTGTGCTTCTGTATTGCTGGCCTTCAATATCCCCTGAGCGGAATGCAGGGTGGAGAGTGAGGCACTCTGTGCTCCAGGGAAATGGTGGAACAAGACTTTAGATAGTTAGATATCTTCAGGAACTGATTTCACGATCCCAACCCTTACATCTTTTCATATCTAGAAAGGCACTAAATCCCCATGGTGACATCAGCTCCTCATGACTAGCAGAAAGCCTTGTGTAAAGTAAGCGCTTGATTGCATTGAACTCCCCCTTCACCAAAATCTTATATATTGACCTCCCCCTACTGCCTCTTAAGCCTTCTGTGTGGATCACAACAAACTGTGGAAAATTCTGAAAGAGATGGGAATACCAGACCACCTTGCCTACCTCCTGAGAAACCTGTATGCACATCAAGAAGCAGCAGTTAGAACTGGACATGCAAGAATAGACTGGTTTCAAATTGGGAAAGGAGTATGTCAAGGCTGTATA
Organism: Cephalophus harveyi; assembly: GCA_006410635.1. Lineage (NCBI taxonomy): Eukaryota > Metazoa > Chordata > Mammalia > Artiodactyla > Bovidae > Cephalophus > Cephalophus harveyi. Next base: position 95,192 of record SJYT01080209.1, on the reverse strand, counting down.
CTGTCAACCTGCTTATTTAACTTCTATGCAGAGTACATCATGAGAAATGCAGGGTTGGATGAAGCACAAGCTGGAATCAAGATTTCTGGGAGAAATATCAATAACCTCAGATACGCAGATGACACCACCTTTATGGCAGAAAGTGAAGAGGAACTAAAAAGCCTCTTGATGAAAGTGAAAGAGGAGAGTGAAAAAGTTACCTTAAAGCTCAACATTAAAAAAACTAAGATCATGTCATCTGGTCCCATCACTTCATGGCAAATAGATGGGGAATGAAAACGGTGACAGACTTTATTTCCTTGGGCTCCAAAATCACTGCAGATGGTGACTGCAGCCATGAAAGCGAGACAGCATATTAAAAAGCAGAGAGTCAAAGGTATGGTTTTTCCTGTGGTCACATATGGATATAAGAGTTGAAACACAGAGAAGGCTGAGTGGCAAACAATTGATGCTTTTGAACTGTGGTGTTGGAGAAGACTCTGAATCCCTTAGACTGCAAGAGATCAAAGTAGTCAGTACTAAAGGAAACCAACCCTGAATATTCACTGAAAGGACTGATGCTGAAGCTCCAATACTTTGGCCACCAGATGCAAAGAGCTGATTCATTGGGAAAGACCATGATGCTGGGAAACATTGAAGGCAAGAGGAGAAGGGGATGACAGAGGATGAGATGGTAGGATGGCATCACTGACTCAATCGACATGAGTTTGAGCAAGCTCTAGGAGATGGTGAAGGACAGGGAAGCCTGGCGTGTTGCAGCCCATGGGGTCACAAAGAGAAGGACATGACTGAGTGACTGAACCACCACCACCACTGCCTGTTTGGAGCAGTCTCTCAGAGCTGTATGAGGTACTGGCTCCTGGCCTTGAAGTCCTCAATTTGCCCCGAATAAAACTTAACTCACAACACTCACATTGTGTATCTTTTCAATCAGCACTTCCTTTGAAATTTAAAGATGTCAGTGATGGTTCTGGCCAATTACTCCTAAAATCCCACAGAGTCACATCTAAAAAGCCCACCATCCAATGCCTTCAAAATGGGCAATAATGTTACAAATGACTTCATACTCTCCTCCCTAAGAAGTCCAGGCCTCTCCTTATGTCTGACAGTTTACAACATCCTACTTATTCCCAATTCACACACACAAGCATGGAATGCATATGAAGACTACAAATAGAAGTGATGGAGTATTATCTGATTTGCTGCAGACTAGACTTTTACATCTGCAAATCCAGGAGAAGACAAGCGAACAAAATAAAACAAAATAAGGACTTCCCTGATGGTCTAGTGATTAAGACTCCTAGCATTCAATGCAAGAGGCTCCAGGTTTGATCCCTCGTCATGGAGCGAAGATCCCACATGCCTCTCAGTGTGGTCAAATAAATAAATAAAACCAAATAAATAAACCAAAAAATAACAAACAGGTGGAAGGCAGAGCTAGAGAACAAAGTTGTGCTTACCAGAAGGGAAGAAGAGGGAGGTGGGCAAAATGGGTAAAGAGGATCAATTGTATGATGACAGACGGAAATAGACTTTTGCTGGTGAGAGCACTGTAAGGTGTACAGAAGTCAAAACATAATGTTGCACACATGAAACATATTATAAACCCATGTTACCTCATTTTAAAACTTCAGAGTCAGTTAAGAGAGCAAACAAAAATCCTTTTAAGTTGAACATAAGGCAGAGAGAGAACAGGCTTAAGGTATGGCTTGCTGATAAAAATCTGATTCATTTCAAGTGTCCAGAGTTAACTTTAAGAAAAAAAGCATGTATCAAAAGGATTGTTGGTATGGATACTGGTACAAGGAACTAAATGAAATCAACTAGACCAGAAGCCATGTATGTTTTTGAGGGAGTTGTCCTCCAAAAGATTATCCATTTAGTACTAAAAATGAAAGACTATTTGAGACATAAAATGACTCTTGCCCTCAACTTTCCATGGGTAGCATAAACATTTGAAGTTAGGGGCATCCCTGGTGGCTCAGACAGTAAAGAATCTGCCTGCAAAGCAGGACACCAGGGTTCAATCCCTAGGTCAAGAAGATCCCCTGCAGAAGGGAATGGCAACCGACTCCAGTTTTCTTGCCTGGAGAATCCCATGAACAGAAGAGCCTGGCGGGCTACAGTCCACAGGATTGCAAAGAGTGGGACATGACTGAGCAACTAACACTTTGACTTCACAGGAAAACAGAGCCATTGTAAGTATTACAAGGAATAAGAGATTTACTTTGGGAATTTGAGTTTACCCACCTATGTACTGAGCTAAGTTATGTAAAGTCTCAGAAATAGGAGGTGAAGGATTGGAGAAGTAGTCACTGGTGACTTTATCCTGACACACTGGCACAAGGGGACAAGCTGGAGCCTGCAAGAAAACACAAGAAACTGCATCTCACTGCCAGAGAGGAGCTGGAAGGCTGAGGAAAGGAGGAGCTTGTGGAGAGCTCTGCGCAAGCCTCTGTGGGCCCCAGTCAAGCTGACAAGGGCTTGAGGTCAGTGCCGCCAGCAATCAAGAAGATTAGCTGGAGCAGGAGGAGGGAACAGGAGGCCCACCAGGCACCTCTACGTATTGTGTCTGATCGTCATAACCTTCCAAGAGAAGTATCTTCTGTTTCTGTCAGCCTTCTCATCTCACATAAGTTCCTCTAACTGGCCAACTCTATCCCACAGCCTCTAAAGAAGGGGTTTCTGAGAAATGCTAGTTCCCAACCTTAGAAAGGAGTCCAGGTGCTAAGCCAACAATAAACAATCCAGCCCAGGTAGCAGACTGAGGGGCTGCTCAGCTCCAAGGAGAGTATATTCAGCTAGGGCCAACAATGATAACTGAAAACGTGGGAACTCCCAGAAGGCAGAGCTAATGTCAGAGGATACAACGATCTGAAAATCTACTTACAGGAACCAAGACAAAGGGTATAAACTTGGACCAGTCCCCACTCCACAGGAGCACACTGTTTGAAAGGATTCCAGTATTTTAGTGGACCAGTAACTGCTCTGCTCCTCTCATTGCTCCCCTTTCCAAATAGAAGGGCTCATTCACTCTTGTCTCAATTCTTCTATCCAATCAGTATTCAATTTGTCTCATTAATTTCTTTCAAAAGTCTGTCAGGTGTCTGTAAACTATAGCAAGTAGGCTGAATCTGGCCATTGCTCATCTTTGAAAGTAAAGTTTTACTGGAAAGCATTTACATCTAGCCCATTTGTATACATGTTGCCAATGCCTTCTTTTGCATCACAAGAGCAGAGTTTAATAGTTGTGACAGAGACTCTGAGATCACAGAGACTAAATGTTCAGTAATCTAGCCTTTACAGAAAGTTTGCCAATTCATGAATAAGCTCTATATACTGCAGCCAGTGGTCACCTCTTTTGAGTCTATTTTAATCTTTTCATTCCAGTGATGAGTTCATAGTGTATATGATCTTTCTCACTTCTCTTTATCCTTACACAGTATCTCGTTGAGTGGATGTAACATAGCATTGAACCAGTTCCCTAATGATGGGTATTTGGGTTTTTTCCTAGTCTTCTGTTGCAATGAATAGCTGGGTGCAAATATCTTCCTATTTTCCCCTGGTGGTTTATTCAAAATAGGTTCCTAAAAGTAAGAATTTGGTGCCAACTATGTGATTCTGCCAACCCACCCTCCACTAGAAATTTTACCATTCTGCATTCCTACCAGTACTCTTGCCTGGAAAATCCCATGGACAGAGGAGCCTGGTAGGCTGCAGTCCATGGGGTTGCTGAGAGTTGGACATGACACAGTGACTTCACTTTCACTTTTCACTGTCATGCATTGGAGAAGGAAATGGCAACCCACTCCAGTGTTCTTGCCTGGAGAATCCCAGGGACGGTGGAGCCTGGTGGGCTGCTGTCTATTGGGTCGCACAGAGTCGGACACGACTGAAGTGACTTAGCAGCAGCAGCAGCAGCATTCCTACCAGTATGAGATTGCCTCATCAAGCCATTAGGGGGTGCTATCAAGCTTTTGGGTTTTGGCCAAATCTGTTAATGGGAAATGGGATCTCAATGTACTTTTTGTTGTTGTTGTTATTTCCTGCTTTTATTGGGAAGGAGCTCGGTCTGTGAAGTCAGAAGCGTTGAAGAGATCAGATCCACCAGCCTGAAAACACCCACACTTCAGCTGGGGGTCGCACCCTGTGGGAGACCCAAGGAGCACCACCTTTCTACATCCACAAGCTGTGTATCTGTAACTGATATGATTGTGTGACACTTAGAAAAGGCAGGTTTCTCACTGGGACAAAGTGTACCAACTATCCCCTCCTAAGTCATTAAATATCTTTCCTTACACCCTGACCCAAGACTGCAGTTTCTAAAAATCAGTCATGTATATGCCCAAAGATTTAAATGCAGAAATGTAACTACAGTGGTATTGTCAAAACCAAGACTATCCTTCATACATGTTTGCTAACAGTATCAGTACAGTTCATTTACTAGTCATGTCTGAATTTTGCGACCCCATGGACTGCAGCACACCAGGCTTCCTTGTCCATCACCCACTCGTGGGGCTTGTTCCAACTCATGTCCATCGAGTTGGTGATGCTATCCAACCATTTCATCCTCTGTTGTCTCCTTCTCTTACAGCCTTCAATCTTTCCCAGCAACAGGGTCTTTTCTAATGAGTCAATTATTCACATCAGGTGGCCAAAGTACTGGAGTTTCAGCTGTAGCATCAGTCCTTCCAATGAATATTCAGGACTCATTTCCTTTAGGATTGACTGGTTGGATCTCCTGGCAGTCCAAGGGACTCTCAAGAGTCTTCTCCAACACCACGGTTCAAAAGCAACAGTTTTCTGCCCCTCAGCTCTTTTTATGGTCCAACTCACATCCATATGTGACTGACTACTGGAAAAACCATAGCTTTGACTAGACAGACCTTTGTAGGCAAAGTAATGTCTCTGATTCTTAATATGCTCTCTTGGATTGTCATAGCTTTTCTTCCAAGGAGCAAATGTCATTGAATTTTATGGCTTCAGTCATTCCAATTCCAAAGAAAGGCAATGCAAAAGAATGCTCCAACTACCACACAATTGCACTCATCTCACATGCTAGTAAAGTAATGCTCAAAATCCTCCAAGCCAGGCTTCAGCAATACGTGAACCGTGAACTCCCTGATGTTCAAGCTGGCTTTAGAAAAGGCAGAGGANTGGCCAAAATATTAGAGCTTCAGCTTCAGCATCAATCCTTCCAATGAATATTCAGGGTTGATTTCCTTTAGGATTGACTGGCTGTCTCTTATACACATCTTCTTATTACCTTTTTTTTTAAGATTCTCATATCTATTCTTACTTTTTTCTTCCAAATCAACTTTTCTGACATCAGAAAAGAAAAAAATGGTAGCATTTGTATTGATATTATATTAATATAATAATTAAGTTAGAAATAAATGAAATATTTATGATATCCAGAAATACATATCTTTTCTATTTGTTCAAGTGTATTTTAAAATCTTTCAGCAGTGTTTCATAATTTTCCTTGTGGAAGTTTTAGACATTGCTTGTTGAGCTTATGTCTAGGTGTATCTGTGATTATGTTTAATTTTGAGTCTTCTATTTTATTCAAATTGTTTCTGTTTAGATATTTACATATTATAGATATGAAATGTATTCCATTTTTGTATGTCAATTCTTTGTTTAAGGTTTTAAGTTCAGTTCAGTTCAGTCACTCAGTTGTGTCCAACTCTTTGCAACTCCATGGACTGCAACATGGCCAGCTTCCCTGTCCATCATCAACTTCCTGAGTTTACTCAAACTCATGTCCATCGAGTTGGTGATGCCATCCAACCATGTCATCCTCTGTTGTCCCATTCTCCTCCTGCCTTCAATATTTCCCAGCATCAGGGTCTTCTCAAATGAGTCAGTTCTTCGCATCAGGTGGCCAAACTATTGGAGTTTCAGCTTCAGCATCAGTCCTTCCAATGAATATTCAGGACTGATTTCCTTTAGGACTGACAGGTTGGATCTCCTTGCAGTCCAAGGGACTCTCAAGAGTCTTCTCCAACACCACGGTTCAAAATCATCAATTCTTCAGGACTCAGCTTTCTTTACAGTCCAACTCTCACATCCATACATGACTACTGGAAAAACCATAGCTTTGACTAGATGGACCTTTGATAGCAAAGTAATATCTCTGCTTTTTAATATGCTTTCTCGGTTGGTCATAGCTTTTTTATTTATTTCGTTGCACTGGGTCTTCATTGCTGTATGTGCGCTTTCTCTAGTTGCGTGAGCAGCGACTACTTCCCAGTTGGGGTTTGCATGGGCTTCTCATTGTGGTGGCTTCCCTTATTGCTGAACACAGGCTCTAAGGTGCACAGGCTTCAGTAGTTGTGGAGCAGGGGCTTAGCAGCATGTGGGATCTTCCCAGACCAGGGATGGGACCCTTGTCTCATGACTGGCAGGCAGATTCTTAACCACTGGACCACTACGTAAGTCCTGGATGTTAATCTTAATTCTGCTGCTATACTAATTACACCATTGCTTGCAACAGTTTTTACAGTTTCTTTTCGGTTTTTAGTCATATCATCACATCATCTCAAAACTTATTGCTTACATGTCAACTTTTAATTGCTGATTATTAAATTAATCAGATTACCCCAGGATGAAGAGGTTTGCTTTTATACTTCAAAAAAACTGAAAGATTCTCCTGAAACTAACACACTGTAAAGCAACTGTACTTCAATTAAAAAAAAATTTTTTTTAAGTCTACAAACAAATGCTGGAGAAGGTGTGGAGAAAAGGGAACCTTCCTATACTCTTGATGGGAATGCAAGCTGGCATAGCCACTATGGAAGTTCTTTAGAAAACTAAAACTAGAACTACCATATGACCCAGAAACCCTACTTTTGGGCATATACTAGAGAAAACTCTAATCCAAAAAGATACATGCACCCAAATGTTCATAGCAGCACTATTTATAATAGCCAAGATAAATGAATGGATAAAGAAGATGCGGTACTTACTTATATACAATGAAATATTACTCAGTCATTAAAAAGAATGATGTAATGCCATTTGTAGCAACATGGATGGACCTAGAGATTATCACAGTAAGTGAAGTAAGTCAGGCAGAGAAAAACAAATATCATATTGCTTATATGTGGAATCTTAAAAAATGGTGCAAATGAACCTATTTATAAAACAGAGTCACCAATGTAGAAAACACACTTAAGGGTACCAGACGGGAAGAGGGGAAAGGATAAATTGAGAGTGTGGAATTGACATATACACACTACTATATATAGAATAGGTAACTAATAAGCACCAACTGGGAATTGGTAGAATTCTACCCAATACTCTGTAATGATCTATATGGGAAAACAATCTTTAAAAGAGTGGATATATGTATATGTACAACTGATTCACTTTGCTGTACAACAGGAACTAACATAACATGGTAAATCAACTCTACTCCAATAAAAATTTTAAAAATAAAAATAAATAATATTTTCTGAAAAGAAACATGAGCTTATTGCTCAAAATTAACATATTTCCAGGAAAAAATATGATCTTAAAAAGTTTCCTAGTCACAAAACTTTCATTTATAAACATTTTCTTTCATAAATGAATAAACAAGCTCATATAAAGTAACTCTGCTATGAAATGAAAAGGAAATTGATCAAAACATGATTTTGAAGTATAATTTAACAAATCTTAAGAATCTCTATTGAAAAGTTGGCTTTATTTTTTTCTTTTGTTCTAAGTAAAAAAGTCATATACTAACTGAGTGGCAATTTATCCAAAAATGTTACAGTGAAATCTTCAGAAATACTTTTAAAAGATCCTAATTATATTTTGAAAACAATATGTGACCTCAAGTTTAAGAGTGTTACCTATTACACAATTGGTTATTTACAAAGAACAGGAACAGCCCCAGGCAGAATTGTCAAATGGTTAGTCTGAATTCTTTTTACAATTGGCAATCTTTTCTTAATGCTCCTGTTCCCTCATAACCCTTCATTTATTATACAGACCCACTATGCTCAGTGTGAAACTCGCTCAGTCTATCTGGCTTTTTATAACCCCTTGTACTATACAGTCCATGGAATTCTCCCGCCAGAATACTGGAGTGGGTGAAAGTGAAAGTGAAGTCGCTCAGTCGTGCCTGACTCTTTGCGACCCCGTGGACTGTAGCTTACCAGGCTCCTCCGTCCATGGGATTTTCCAGGCAAGAGTGCTGGAATGGATTGCCATTTCCTTCTCCAGGGGATCTTCCCGACACAGGAATCAAACCCAGGTCTTCCGCATTGCAGGATCAAACCCAGGTCTCCTGCACTGCAGATAGACTTTTTACCAGCTGAGCCACTAGGGAAGCTCTAGCTTCCTAAATGAACCAACTAAACAAAACAGAGAAAAAGCTAATGTGAATGAAGCAGTGATGATTAACAAACTCGGAAAGACTTTTAAGACCTTTGTCAAAAATAATATTCCCTCATTAGCTAGTAATCTTTTAACCAGCTATAAGGGGTCATAGAGTTTCGGTCTAGCTTCACTCAACTCTTACCCCACTGTTTTCTCCATTCAAGTTTGACTATTCTAACAACAACAAAAAATGCCTGACAGAAGCTTTATGACTAAATTTATATTTATCATGAAGTGAAGTGAAGTTGCTCAGTCGTGTCTGACTCTTTGCAACCCCATGAACTGTAGCCTATCAGGCTCCTCAGTCCTGGAATTTTCCAGGCAAGAATACTGGAGTGGGTTGCCATTTCCTTCTCCAGGGGATCTTCCCAACCCAGGGATCGAACCCTGGTCTTCCACATTGTAGGCAGATGCTTTACCATCTGAACTACAGGGAAGCCCATAGATAAACAATATCTAGATATATAACATAAATCATAAACATAAATATAAAGTAGCATAATATATGCAAATAATTATATATTGTTGACCAAAAACAAATGCATGCCTTGAAGATTGAGAATTATATTTTATTCAGGGCATTACTGAAAACTATAGTCCAGAACAGCTGCCTGTCAGATTATTCTGAGGGACTATTCCAAAGAGGTAATAGAGAAGCCAGGATGTAGAGGAGTTTTTGCTGAAAAAACAAACAGATGTAGTCTATATTCAAATACTACTGCTAATCACAAAAACAGACATCTTAAATCAACAAATTAAAGGTTTTAGTGCTTTTCCCTGTATGGGAAGATGCAAGAGTCTGGGTTTATAATCATTCCTTTGATAAGCATCTTAACTATCTAAGGGCAATACCCTGTTTTTCCCCTTCCTGAATTTCCCTCAGGGTGGACCACTAGAGGTGGTTCCAGGGATAAAGGCTTTATGATTATAATATCCTTTGTCTACTGAAACAGCAGGAAACATTCTTTGTTCACAACAGAAATGTTATGTTGTTGTTGTTCAGTCATTAAGTCACTTAGGACTTTTTGTGACCCCATGGACTGCAGCACCCAAGGCTCCCCTGTCCTTCTCTATCTCCCAGAGTTTGCTCAAACTCATATATCCATTGAGTCCATGATGCTATCCAACCATCTCACCCTCTGTTGCCCCCTTCTCCTTCAGTCCTCAATCTTTCCCCGCATCAGGGTCTACTCCGATGAGTTGGCCCTTCACATAATGTGACCAAAGTATTGGAGTTTCAGCATCAGCATCAGTTCTTTCAATGAATATTCAGGGTTGATTTCCTTTAGGATTGACTGGTTTGATCTCCTTGTTGTCCATGGGACTCTCAAGAGTCTTCTCCAGCACCCCAACTCGAAAGCATTAATTTTTCACAGCTCAGCCTTCTTCATGATCCAGCTCTCACATCTGTGCATAACTACTGGAAAAACCATAGCTTTGACTAGATGGACCTTTGTTGACAAAATGATGTCTGCTTTTTAATATGCTGTCTAGGTTTGTTGTAGCTTTTCTTCCAAGGAGAAAGTGTCTTTTGATTTCATGGCTGCAGTCACCATCCGCAGTGATTTTAGAGCCCAAGAAAAGAAAATCTGTCACTGTTTCCATTCTTTTCCCACCCATTTGCCATGAAATGATGGGACTGGATGCATTATCTTAGTTTTCTGAATGTTGAGTTTTAAGCCAGCTTTTTCACTCTCCTCTTTCATGCTTAGCAAGCAGATCTTTAGTTCCTCTTCACTTTCTGCCATTTTAGAGTGCTATCATCTGCATTTCTGAGATTGTTGATATTTCTCCTAGCAATGTTGATTCCAGCTTGTGATTTATCCAGCCTGGCATTTCACATGAGGTACTCTGCATAGAAGTTAAATAAGCAGGGTGACAATATACAGCCTTGACATACTCCTTTCCTAATTTTTAACCAGTCTGCTGTTCCAAGTCCAGTTCTAACTGTTGCTTATTGACCTGCATATAGGTTTCTCAGGAGACAGGTGGTCTGGTACTCCCATATGTTTAAGAATTTTCCACTGTTCATTGTGGTCCATACAGTCAAAGGCTTTCACATAGTCAATGAAGCAGATTGTTTTTCAGGAACTTCTTGGCTTTCTCCACGATCCAACGGATGCTGGCAATTTCATCTCTGGTTCCTCTGTCTTTTCTAAATCCAGCTTAAACATCTGGAACTTCTCAGTTCACCTGCTGTTGAAGCCTAGCTTAAAGGAGTTGAGCCTTATCTTGCTAGCACGTGAAATGAGCCCAATTGTATGGTAGTCTGAACATTCTTTGGCATTGCCTTTCTTTAAGAATGGAATGAAAACAGACCTTTTCCAGTCCTGTGGTCACTGCTGAGTTTTAAAAATTTGCTGACATATTGAGTGCAGCACTTTAATAGCATCATCTTTTAGGATTTGAAATAGCTCAGCTGGAATTTCATCACCTCCACTTGCTTTGTTCATAATAATGCTTCCTAAGGCCCACGTGACTTCACATGCCAGGATGTCTGGCTCTAGGTGACAGATCACACCATTGTGGTTATCCAACTCATTAAGATTTTTTTTCTATAGTTCTATATATTCTTGCCCCTTCTTCTTAGTATCTTCTGCCTCTGTTAGGTCCTTAATATTTCTGTCCTTTATCATGCTGATTCTTACATGAAATATTCCCTTGATATCTCTTATTTTCTTGAAGGATTTCTAGTCTTTCCCATTCTATTGTTTTTCTCTATTTCTTTACATTGTTCACTTAAGAAGGCTTTCTTATCTCACCTTGCTTTTCTCTGCAACTCTGCATTCAATTGAGTATATCTTTCCCTTTCTCCCTTGTCTTTCGCTTCTCTTCATGAATGTTATGATTATAAACATCACATATAAATAGATGTTACATATTATATAAAGAGTGTATTAAATTACATAAATTTAATGACTCAATCTTAAAATATAAAATATATATTATATAAATTATATGTAATTTATATATAAACTTTAACACTAACATCTAATTGTTAACAGAAGACTTATGATCATCCTTATATTTATTATATAAACTATAACTTATATAATAAATATAGTTAAGATCATGCATCCAGTCCCATCACTTCATGGCAAATGGGTGGGGAAAAAGTGGAAACAGTGACAGATTTTCTTACATAACTTATATAATAAATATAGTTATATAATAAATAGTTATATTTCAAATCCTAAAAGATGATGCTATTAAAGTGCTGCACTCAATATGTCAGCAAATTTTTAAAACTCAGCAGTGACCACAGGACTGGAAAAGGTCTGTTTTCATTCCATTCTGCATTATATAATATAAATAATATAATAAAAGTATATATTATTTAATATAAATAATGATATATTAATTTCATAAATTTAAAATTATATATCATATATAAATAATATGTAAATCATAATCACATATTATATAAATTGTTGTTTAGATAACAAGTTGTGTCCAACTCTTTTTCAACCTTGTGGACTGTTGTCTGCCAGTTTCCTCTGTCCATGAGATTTCCCAGGCAAGAATACTGGAGTGGGTTGCCATTTCCTTCTCCAGGGGAATCTTATCCAGCCAGAGTTTGAACCTGAGTCTCCTGCTTGGCAGGCGAATTCTTTACCACTGAGACATCTGGGAAGCCAATCATATAAATATACTATATTAAATTATATAAAGCTAGTGATTCTTAATCTTAACATCTAAAATATATTAAAATTACATATAATATATACATAAATATAATTCAGGCATTATATATTTAATTAACTATAATTTATATTTAATTTATTATATAAGATTCAGTTTTATTTATGATAGATCTGTTTTGTGTCTTTTGCTTGTCTTTTAAATTAAAATTTTTAAAATGTGAGCCTTTCGATTCTAGTGACACGACTGAAGTGACTTAGCAGTAGCAGCAAAAATCAGTACAAAACCATTTCTATGACTGTTGAAACATAACAGATGTTAAGTATCCATCTACTGAACGAATACATTAATGATACGTTTATGTCAGTAACGGTACAATTACCTATGAAGGATGCTGCTGCTGCTGCTGCTGATAAGTAGCTTCAGTCATATCAGATTCTGTGCGACCCCATAGAAGGCAGCCCACCAGGCTTCCCCGTCTCTGGGATTCTCCAGGCAAGAACACTGAAGTGGGTTGCCATTTCTTTCTCCAATGCATGAAAGTAAAAAGTGAAAGTGAAGTCACTCAGTTGTGTCCGACTCTTAGCAACCCCATGGACTGCAGCCTACCAGGCTCCTCTGTCCATGGATTTTCCAGGCAAGAGTACTGGAGTGGGGTGCCATTGCCTTCTCCGATGAAGGATGCTACATTTTATTAAATAGCCAAAGATGTACTGAGAGGATTTTATGACCAAACTTAAACTCCACAAAAAGCTTTGCACATTCTCACGTGCAAAGCTAGTTACAAGTAAAGACTTTCTTGGGATTTCCTTGGAGTCCAGTGGTTAAGAATCCATGCTTCCAATGCAGTGGACACAGGTTTAATCCCTGGTCTGAGAACCAAGATCCCACATGCCAAATGGAGTGGCCAAAAAAATATTTTTTTCTCCCAACTTTCAGTAGGGTCCCTTTCAAAATTCAGAGCCAAGAAACAAACTTAGAGAGTCTCAGGTGTATGGTCAGTAAATGTCTTGATGGACTGGAATTTCCAGAACCCCCAAAATAAAAGTAGAAATGCAAAATAATACTCATAGGGAAAAAAACAAACAAACAGATTTCTCTTTGCCATATACTTAGTAATTTTTAGACTTCAGTTAGACTCCAAGTTTAGACTGAGGTTAAAAATCATAGTTGTAATGACTCCATCTTAAATCTCTGAATTGTAGTGGGGAGGAGGCCCATCACATGTTGGAAGCACTTTTAGTCACAAGGTAATCTTTCTTAGGCTTCCCTCTTTGACCATTCATTAATTTCTAGTTAATATATTCAGTTTAGTGCTGGCATTAAATAAACATTGGTTAATAAGAGCGTGAGAGGACACGCTCTCATTGGTTAAATATACATTGGTTAATAAGCTCTCAGTTCTTTGAGCTCAGAGATCCTTAATGTACTTTCTTCATACCATCCATAAAACCTAATGAAGGACAGACAACAAAGTGCTGTTCAATATATGTGTACAGCTGATTGATTTAGTGATATTTGTAAAATAATAAATACACTAAAATTATGGCTGATGACCCAGGGAGTTAGCCTGGAACCAAAGATTCAAAGGGCTTTTAAGGTTTCTTGAGGCCTGGAATACCATCTTTCTGCCTCTTTTTATTTTAGGAATCCAGAACAGCAACAAAGAAATGCACAGTCAATGAGCACTGAGTAATTAGTAAGTCATTAGACCAAACTGAACACCAAGAGAGACCTTCCCCAATGGTACACAGAGGGGAAGCAGGCTTGTTTCAGAGCTTTTGCCCTACCCGGAATAAGCACCCATCGCTGGTTCTGTTCTCCTCCTCAGATGCTTCTAATTTTTGCAAGTGAACTCCACAAATCTGTTACCTGAAACATTTTACGAGGTGATACTATCCAGAGACCTTAAATTAGCAGTGTCCTCTTAACAATCCAAATAGAATTAAGTGGTGGATTTAAGAAATTGCACTTAAAAAAAAAAAAAAACTGGTGGTCATAGTGTCAAGTGTACACACACAGGTAAGAAAGTCAGCTTAAGGTTCTGTCTCCAAACCCTACAACAGTCTAGTGAGGGAGGCACTACTGTCCCACTTTAAAGATGAGAACACGTGAAGGATTTCCCTGGCATTCCAGTGGTTAAGACCCTGCCCTTCCACTGCAGGGGGCATGGGTTCGATCCCTGGTCAGGGAACTAAGATCTGCATGCCGCATGGCACAGCCAGAAAGCAATTAACAATAATTATTACTATATTTTTAAAAAGATGAGAGAACTGACAATTGCTGTGGCATTTCTCAAAATACGCTCCTGGACTGTGTTAGTATCACGTGGGCCGATTTGTGGCCACACTCTGGACATATTAAATCTGAGACTCTGGTGAGGGGTCCAGCACACTTGAGTTTTAGCAAGTGTGCTAAAGTTTGAGAATCACTGTGTCAGAGAATATAAATGACTTGATTTGCTCAGGTCACACACAGATTGGAAAGGCAGAGCTGGGAACTGATTGGCATCAGCATCCAATGTCAGTCTGCCCACTGCAGCCCACTTCCTCATGCTGGGGAGTCAAATCACTTGCAGTTCAGTTCAGATCCATCACTCAGTTGTGTCCGACTCTGCAACTCCACGGACTGCAGCACGCCAGGCTTCCCTGTCCATCACTAACTCCCGGAGTTTGCTCAAACTCATGTCCATCAAGGCAGTGATGTTATTCAACCATCTCATCCTCTGTCATCCCTTCTCCTCCTGCCTTCAATCTTTCCCAGCATCAGGGTCTTTTCAAATGAGTCAGCTCTTCACATTAGGTGGCCAAAGTATTGGAGTTTCAGCATCAGTCCTTCCAATGAATATTCAGGACTCATTTCCTTTAGGATTGATTGGTTGGATCTCCCGGCAGTCCAAGGGACTCACAAGAGTCTTCTCCCACACAACAGCTCAAAAGCATTAATTTTTTTGTGTTCAGCTTTCTTTATGGTCCAACTCTCACATCAATACACGACCACTGGAAAAACCACAGTTTTGACTAGACAGACCTTGGTTGTCAAAGTAATGTCTCTACTTTTTAATATGCTGTCTGGGTTGGTCATAGCTTTTCTTCCAAGGAGCAAGCGTCTTTTAATTTCATGGCTTCAGTCACTGCCTGCAGTAATTTTGGAGCCCAAGAAAATAAAGTCTGTCACTGTTTCCACTGTTTCCCCATCTATTTGCCATGAAGTAAATGGACTGGATGCCAAGATTTTAGTTTTTTGAGTTTTAAGCCAACTTTTTCACTTTCCTCTTTCACTTTCATCAAGAGGCTCTTTAGTACTTCTCAGATTCTGCCATAAGGGTGGTGTCATCTACATATCTGAGGTTGTTGATATTTCTCCTGGCAATCTTGATTCCAGCTTGTGCTTCATCCAGCCCGGCATTTTGTATGATACACTCTGCATATAAGTTAAGCAAGCAGGGTGACAATATACAGCCTTGGCATACTCCTTTTCCTATTTGGAACCAGTCTGTTGTTCCATGTCCGGTTCTAACTCTTGCTTCTTGACCTGCATACAGATTTCTCAGGAGGCAGGTAAGGTGGTCTGGTAGTCCCATCTCTTTAAGAATTTTCCACAGTGTATTGTGATCCACACAGTCAAAGGCTTTGGCATAGTCAATAAAGCAAAAGTTTATGTCTTTCCAGAACTCTCTTATTTTTCAATGATCCAATAGATGTTGGCAATTTGATCTCTGGTGCCTCTGCCTTTTCTAAATCCATCTTGAACATCTGGAAGTTCATGGTTCATGTACTGTTGAAGAATTTTGAGCATTACTTTGCTAGCATGTGAGATGAGTGCAATTGTGCGGTAGTTTGAGCATTCTTTGGCATTGCCTTTCTTTGAGATTGGATTGAAAACTGACCTTTTCTAGTCCTGTGGCCACTGCTGTGTTTTCCAGATTTGCTGGCATACTGAATGCAGCACTTTCATGCCATCATCTTTTAGGATTTGAAATAACTCAACTGGAATTCCATTACCTCCACTAGCTTTGTTCATAGTGATACTTCCTAAGGCCCACTTGACTTCACATTCCAGGATGTCTGGCTTTAGGTGAGAGATCACACCATCATGGTTATCTGGGTCATGAAGATCTTCTTTGTATAGTTCTTCTGTGTATTCTTGCCACCTCTTCTTAACATCTTCTACTTCTGTTAGGTCCATATGAAATGTTGCCTTGGTATCTCTGATTTTCTTGAAGAGATCTCTAGTCTTTCTCATTCTATTATTTTCCTCCATTTCTTTGCATTGATCATTGAGGAAGGCTTTCTTATCTCTCCTTGCTATTCTTTGGAACTCTGCATTCAAATGGGTGTATCTTTCCTTTTCTCTTTTATCTTTTGCTTCTGTTCTTTTCTCAGTTATTTGGAAGACCTCTTCAGACAACCATTTTGCATTTTTGCATTTTTTTTTCTTGGGGATGGTCTTGATCACTGCCTCCTGTACAATGTCAGGAACCTCCATCCATAGTTCTTCAGGCACTTTGTCTATCAGATCTAATCCCTTGAATCTGTTTGTCACTTTGACTGTATAATCATAAGGGATTTGATTTAGGTCATACCTGAATGGTCTAGAGGTTTCCTCTACTTTCTTCAACTTAAGTCTGAATTTGGCAATAAGGAGTTCATGATCTGAGTCACAATCAGCTCCCTGTCTTCTTTTTGCTGACTATAGAGCTTTTCCATCTTTGGCTGCAAAGAATATAATCAATCTGATTTTGGTATTGACCATCTGGTGATGTCCACGTGTAGAGTCTTCTCTTGTGTTGTTGGAAGAGAGTGTTTGCTATGACCAGTGTGTTCTCTTGGCAAAACTCTGTTAGCCTTTGCCCTGCTTCATTTTGAACTCCAAGGCCAAATTTGCCTGTTACTCCAGGTATCTCTTGACTTCCTACTTTTGCATTCCAGTCCCCTATGATGAAAAGAACATCTTTTTGGGGTGTTAGTTCTAGAACGTCTTGCAGGTCTTCATAGAACCATTCAACTTCAGCTTCTTCAGCATTACTGGTTGGGGCATAGACTTGGAAACTGAATGGTTTGCCTTGGAAATGAACAGAGATCATTCTGTCATTTTTGAGATTGTACCCAAGTACTGCATTTCAGACTCTTGTTGACTACGATGGCTACTCCATTTCTTCTAAGGGATTTTTGCCCACAGTAGTAGATATAATTGTCATCTGAATTAAATTGACCCATTCCAGTCCATTTTAGCTCACCGATTCCTAAAAAAATCACTCTCCCACTCCCTCAAAAGGCCAGGCATGTGCAAGACTGAAATTCAATAAGGGAAAATAATCCAGTTCCCAGAAGAGCCTCATAATCTCAGAGTTTTAAAGACCCTTAAGAATAAACTCACATACAAAGTTCAAAGAAGTAAATATATAATTTTCCTTACTAAAGTTAAATACATGTAAAGATTTTTTTCTTTGAAAATGAAGAAATCAGCAAGGACTTTAAAGTAGAGTGTTATACTCATTTTATTCAGTGCTTTTTTTAAAAAAACTTCTTTTTTATGGTATTGAAAACAACCTTTTCCTCTTTGTATCACCTGGTACTGACTATGAAACGATGCTTTAGAGGTATAGTAGTTCACAGAGTTCATAATTTAAGTACATGTAATTTGTGTCCTAATTAGCCATTTTTCCTTCCTTGACTTAAAAAGACCTATTTCATTTTATTCAGTGCTTTTTTTTAAAAAACTTCTTTTTTATGGTATTGAAAACAACCTTTTCCTCTTTGTATCACCTGGTACTGACTATGAAACGATGCTTTAGAGGTATAGTAGTTCACAGAGTTCATAATTTAAGTACATGTAATTTGTGTCCTAATTAGCCATTTTTCCTTCCTTGACTTAAAAAGACCTATTAAACTTTCTGAGAAGAGAACAAAAACTAAAGAACACTCTGAACTGGTCTTGTTGGAAATAGCATAACATCACTCAGGCCTTGGTATCAAAATCAGCTGGATTAGACACAACTTGAAAAACTTACTAGTCAAACAATTCATGTGGGTTCACCATCTCAATGTAAATAAGAACTGTAATTATTTCACTGAGTGGCTTCAAGGACCTCTGTAAATAACTCAGTGAAGCACTTAAGACAGCTCCTGCACTTAATAAAAGCTTAGTAGACGCTTATCCTCATTTTTATTATTGCTATTATTAGCCATGTGAGAATACTACCGCTGAGCTGCAGGTCTGCCACTGGCACATTCATCTATTCAGCGCTGCTTCCTTTATGTCATCCCTCACAATGTTTTAGAGAGCTGTTTTAATTTTCATTAGCTATGTCTTCTGCATGTGTTTTGTTTCCCCTAGTATGCAAACCATATACACTCATACACCCCCTCATTTTCATGACTCAGACTGTTATAATCATGGTCCAGAGTAGGGGCCCCTGTCCCAAAGCGAATTAGGGGAGTGACGCTTATTATGCAGGGTCCTTTCTCTGAAAGTATCTTTGCCACGGATCACTGAAGTCTGTCATGCTTAGTGACTCGTTCTGCTGTGTCATCATCAGCTCGTCCCTCTCCATACTCCCTCTTTCAAACAAAATGCTACTGAAAATGGGTAACCTTTTCAACCAACAGTATCAATAGTCAGACTGAATGAGAGAGGTGTGGATCTTGCGTGTATTGGATTCTGCTGGGAAACGGAGTGAAAGAATTGAACGTTCCCCAATAGTTGACTCTAGGAGCCAAAGGCAATGCTGTTCTGTGCCTTAGACATTCCTTTGTAAAAGTTGGTAAAGGTGTTTGCCTTGGAAATCAATACAAAGTTTTAGAAGTGTCTTTCCCTAAACATAGTTTCAATTGGAAAATGTTAGCTCCGTGAACTACCCAAAATCAGGATAAAAATACTGAGCATGAATATCAGCAAGCATATGCATAGTAGTGTCATCTGGCAAAAAGAAAGGAAAGAAGGAAGAAATGTGTGTGACAGGGGTTGGGGGGGCAGTGGAGGGAAGGAAGTCCCATAATTTCTCATACATGCTACTCCATGAAATCTTTAACCAACACCAAACACACAGAGTATGAAGATTAAAATTAAAAAACCCAACGTCAATCTTTCTATCTACACACATTAACCTAACAACTTTGATCTGTTGTTCAGTCACTCAGTCGTGTCCAACTCTTTGTGACTCCATGGACTGTAGCACTCCTTCACCATCTCCTGGAGCTTGCTCAAACTCACGTCCATGGAGTCGGTGATGCCATCCAACCATCTTATCCTCTCTTGTCCCCTTCTCCTGCCATCAATCTTTCCCAGCATCAGGGTCTTATTTCCAATGAGTTGTCTCTTCAAATTAAGTGGTCAAAGTATTAGAGTTTCAGTATCAGTCCTTTCAGCTAATATTCAGGATTGATTTCCTTTAGGATGGACTGGCGGAGAAGGCAATGGCACCCCACTCCAGTACTCTTGCCTGGAAAATCCCATGGATGAAGCAGACTGGTAGGCTGCAGTCCATGGGGTCGCGAAGAGTCGGACATGACTGAGCGACTTCACTTTCACTTTTCACTTTCATGCATTGGAGAAGGAAATAGCAACCCACTCCAGTGTTCTTGCCTGGAGAATCCCAGGGACGGGGGAGCCTGGTGGGCTGCCGTCTATGGGGTCGCACAGAGTCAGACACGACTGAAGCGACTTAGCAGCAGCAGCAGCAGAAGCAGAATGGACTGGTTGGATCTCCTTGCAGTCCAACGGACTCTCAAGAGTCTTCTCCAACACCACAGTTCAAAAACATCAATTCTTCAGTGCTCAGCTTTCTTTATGGTCCAACTCTCACATGCATACATGACTACTGGAAAAAACTTTGATCTAATTAGCACCATAAAGGTATACAATTTAGACAAAAGTTCAGTGCTAACAATGATATAAACAATGGTGATGGTCAATATCATCTTGATATTAAGAAGTCTGGGTTCTCTTAAATTAGCTAACTTGATATCCAAAATTTGCAATATTAGCATCTCCACCCTCCCAAAGCCACTACTATGTAGCATGGCCAATTACACTCAACAAGCATCAGCATGCCTGGGCTTTTAAACACTACAGTCAGTTATTACAGATGAGTTGAGCATGTTTCCAAGCCACCCTAAGTATGACAACAAACATATATTCAAATGAGGGTACACAATGACCTAATGGGAAACATTCAGTCAAGCGTCTAAGGACCAGTTCAGACTGGCACTTTTATCCCTTTTGGTTTCATCTGTCCCTCCCAGTCAGGGCACCAGTACAGAGCTGAGGTGGGGAGGGGAGTGGTGGTCCTTGCAGAAGTCCAGGTGTTTTGCCTAAACACTGATTATGACAACACATCCAACAGCGGCAGGCATCCTAGCTGCACAGGCCTGATAACTCTATCAGACCCTACTCATGCAAAGGACTCCAGAGCCCCCCTTTCCACCCTC
Source organism: Cephalophus harveyi (assembly GCA_006410635.1). NCBI lineage: Eukaryota > Metazoa > Chordata > Mammalia > Artiodactyla > Bovidae > Cephalophus > Cephalophus harveyi. The sequence continues at coordinate 74,748 of SJYT01080209.1, read as the reverse complement.
AGCTTGAGGCAGATCTCAGTGGACTGACGAGTATGAGAAACTGAGATAAGTGCTAGCTATAATTACGGAGATAACGTTTGTGGTGCTGCAATTAGGGTTGTGCCAGCGCTTCTATTAACCTTTGCATTGCCAGCATTTTCCCACTTGGCATTCTAAGTGAGTCACAGCATGTAAATTAGGAAGGAACACAAGCTGCTGAGTTACAGGCCCAGTGAGAAGCGACCAGTGGGAGATCATGACAGCCTCCACTGAGCTGCTCAACGAGCACAGCAGGAAACGAGGAGCTTTACAAGCAGCTCCCACACCACTGTTCTTGCCTTCTCTGATGCTGAAATGATTTCTGGTGATGATGTGCACTTATAACTGTATCACCTGAGAGAATGTGGGCATTAGAAGGATATCGAAAATTTATCAAGGCCTTTCCTTTGGCTGACTTAGGTTTCCTGGCCAAATAGTCCTTTTAAACAGTGCAGAGTAATGCTTTTTCAGGCCATTTGAGACAAAGTACATAGGTTTTATGATTATCAGTGGAGTTTAGTAACTCTCTGTATTAACACCCATTATCTCATTTAACATTCACAACAATAGAACAAGATTTATAGAATATGTGTTGTTACCTTTCTTTGACAGAGATTAAATGAAAAGCAGAGCAGTTAAGTAACTTTCTCAAAATCACTCAGTAAGTTAAGTCCAGGACCAACACAAACCTAAGCATATAGATTAATATCCAGAACAGATCACATTAGTCTTTACCACTAAGGACTGAAACGTCAAAATACCTTTTCTTTCCTGTACCACAAGGCAGCCCTGAGTTGCCTAATCAAAAAAGAAAAAGAAACAAAAAAGAAAAGATCAGGGTTTGAGAAAGCTTATCATAATCACCATTAAGAAATATTTGCTAGGCATTGTATATATAAACAGATTTTTTTTTTCTTTACTAATCCTCTCTAGGATTCAAAAACTTTGGCACTAAAATTCTTGGTCACCCCTTCTCTTCAGCCTTGAATTCTATTAAAACTGAAAAGAAAACAATAATCTTTTCCTAAAAACTAGACTGGGCTTCCCTGGTGCCTCAGTGGTAAAGAATCTGCATGCCAAAGTAGAAGCAGGTTTGATCCTTGGGTCAGAAAGATTCCCTGGAGAAGGAGATGGCAACCCACTCCAGTATCCTTTACCTTCCCAAGGTTTTGGGAAATCCCATGGACAGAGAAGCCTGGCAGGCTACAGTGCATGGAGTCACAAAAGAGTCAGACACAACAGAGCAACTAAACAACAACAATAACAACAATAAGAACAGAATTCCATCTTTCCTATCATATTTGATGTGCTTCAAATATTCATGTATGAACCTAAAATGAATGATACTGCCACCATCTTTTGACCTACACCATATGATTCTCTTCCCTCACAAGTAATGTTAGGAATTTTTAGATGACACTGATTGGTTTTTCTTCCCTTTATTAATAGGTTAAAAATTAATAACCTCAAATTTTGTTCACCTAACTCTGGTTTGGAATGCTTTTTTCCCATCAAAACTTAAGGCCAATTTCAAGTACTTTGGGCCCATTGATCTGACTGACATTTGCAGCTGTGTGCCAAACCAACTTGGACAGTGTAAATCTGAGCTGACTATCATGAAATCAAAGGCTAAATTTCAGTGGCTTTGGGCTAAATTAGTGATTTCCAAATTTGCTGATGATAAAAAACAAACTGGGGCCATTGTTAAAAATATTGCTTTTCAGATTTGGGGGGAATCTCTAAGTTTAAGAAGTACCCCAAGTGATAAGTCTGAGCTGATTATCATGAAATCAAAGGCTAAATTTCAGTGGCTTTGGGCTAAATTAGTGATTTCCAAATTTGCTGATGATAAAAAACAAACTGGGGCCATTGTTAAAAATATTGCTTTTCAGATTTGGGGGGAATCTCTAAGTTTAAGAAGTACCCCAAGTGATTACTTTTTTCAACTACATTTGGGAAACATGGTGCTAAATGTTTGTTTTAAATGAAAACCTAATGTAAAGCAAGAATCTTGGTTGACTTTTTGTAAGATCTTAGAGGTTCTCTTAATTCAAGAAACTGAAATTAGTTTATGTCAGTTGAACTTGGGAAGGTAAAAAATATGAAAGATGAGTTTTGTGCCCTATATAACATATTTTACAAATTTTGGTTATAATTTTATCTGTAAGCATCAATCTTTTTTAAAATTTGTCTGTCACAAATAACTAAGCCAGATATAGCACTATGCTTGGCATAAAGTCCCTAATAAATATTTCATTGAGAAATGAATGGAGAAAATGACTTAAGTCTCCACCTCTCCATAAAGTCCTCACTCATCTTTCCAACAATCTGTAATATTGTTTCCTTTTCTCATATCTTATAAATACAGTCAACTCCATCCCACAGTATGCTAGATCCAATTACATTCTGTTGTTCCTGTAAGGGAGCACAATGTAGTGAAGAGAAATATGGCTTTAGATTCAAACACACATAGACAAATTTCTTCTGATCTGTAAAATGAGGATACGCTAAGTATCTCACAGGGTATTGAGGGGAGTAAATGAGTGATGGCTGCCACATACCAGACTATACACCACGTGAAGGTATGAATCTTTGTGTTCTCGGCACTTAATATAATGCGAGGTCACTGTAAGACCTATGTTTATTGTATTTTCTTTTTTCCCTCTTTCCTTATATACTCTACAAATACCTCAAAATGAGGGACCGAGTCTTATACTTATTCCCTTGCCCCCATCCTTCATGACTTACACGAGCATATAATAGAAACTCAAATAACTACTTATTTAGAAAGAGCAAAAAGGAAGGGTGAAGAGAAGCAGCAGAGGAAGGAGGATGGAGCACTGAAGGGGAAAAAAAGATACATTTTAAAAAGCGTTTTTTAGGAAGGGTTGTCTTATTCTCAATACTCCCAGGCACCACAGAACCAGCCCTCAGAGTCAACATCCTAAGATCAACAAGCAGGAGCTCTTTCTCACAATAATTGTTTGCAATTTTGTTCACTTCTAATAACTTAGGTTTCAGTACAAAGAATGAGTGATTTTGTCTATACTGCATGTTATTCTCTCTGAAATACAGTTTTTATTTACTGAGCCATCTCTGCTTGCTTGTGAAACAAAGTTTCTTTCAAATATAATTCATGTAATGGAAAAGAAAAGTAAGAATCATAGAATTATATATTATGCATATACCAGAATTCTCCACATTCCTAGCTCCGAGAAAAACAAACACCAAAAACAAGTGGGGAAAATTTCTCAGGTGGTTTTCATTCACTAGTGTTTTTAGAACTAAAGATTTATTAGAGGTAATTGTCAGTGGACTCGTCTTTTTACAGATGAGATCCAAAACTAACACCCAAAGAGGTTACGTAGCTCACCTAAGAACACGTGAGTCAAAACTCCAAGCAGGATGAATTATTTATATTTATAGAAATTTTATAGAATTCTTACATTTTAGATCCATAAGTGATCTTGTGTGCTGTGCCTGTGTGCTCAGTTGCTCAGTGGTGTCCAACTCTTTGTGGCCCTTTGTACTGTAGCCTTCCAGGCTCCTCCGTCCACAGGATTTTTCAGGCAAGAATACTGGAGTGGGTTGCCATTTCCTGCTCCCATCTAGAGTGGGTTGTCATTTTCTTCCGGACCTAGGGATCCTACCCAAGTCTCCTGCATTGGCAGAGGGATTCTTTACCGCTGAGCCATCAGGGAAGCCCCATAAGAGATCTTAGAAACTCCCAAGACTATCATATCACTGCCAAGTCAAAATACCTAATACAACATTCCTTATGTTGCTGCCTGAATAGCACTGTGAGAGTTCATTCCCTCACAGCCATTCTATTTAAGTTATGAGTTTTCACTTTTATATCAAGCCATAATATCTCTTCTTCTACCTTCTATTTCGAGTTCTCATCTTCAAAAAATAGATTTATTCTGTGCCCTTTTCTCTTTATATTTTCACTGTTCTCTCAAACATTTATTACATTTCATATTTCTGAGTATTTCCAGACATTCTTGGCCTGTATTGATGTTGATGAGAATGATGATGATGATAACAATGAAAATAACAATGAGAATAACCTATGTTTACTGAGTGCTTTGTATATGTCAGTCATTGTGAAAAAGCACGAGTGTTGATTATCTGTTTTGTTCAGTGCTTATATACACAGCACCTAGAAGAATGCCTGGGATGTATCAGACATTCAATAAATACCAGTAGACTGAAGGCATCCTCATCAAAACTCTTTGAAGTTGAGGGTTGGAGGGTTTCCCCTGTGCCTCAGCAGTAAAAAATCGCCTGCAATGCAGGAGACGCAGGCGACATGGACTCAATTTCCGAGTCAGGAAGATCCTCGGAAGCAGGGTGTGACAACCCACTCCAGCATTCTTGCCGGGAAAATCCCAAGGACAAAGGAGCCTGGTGGGCCACAGTCCATGGGGTCGCAAAGGGTCAGACACAACTGAAGCAACTGAGCACATATGTTGGAATTCTGAAGCTAGACAAAACTTCACATATGCACTTAATCATTGAGCTTTATGCTTACAAATGTTTTTCTCTTGTAAGCACAGTAACACAGCTGTGACCATAGATTTCATTTATTAGCTATTATATGTAAAGATTCTACATCTAGAACTAGACTACAACATTTTAGAGTTCTGGCCACCAAGATTGATTACCATCACATAGAGATAAGCCATTGTTTCTCTCTTCTAAAAAAAATAATAATAATCAGCTCTTGTCTCCAACATCTGCAAACTACCACCCCATTTCTTTTATTCAATTTCCAGAAAAATTCATTTAGACTTATCTACCTTGCTACCTCCAGTTCCTCTCCTTCTGTTGTTATTTAAAACCACTTCATTTACTTTTGCCCAAATCCCCATGAGAATTACTCTTGTCGTCATCAATGACTTTTACTGTTTGAATCCAATAATCAATTCATAGTTCTAATCTTACTTATCAGCCACATTGAACATTAATCCTCACTTCTCCTCTAACCACTGTCTTCATTTGTTTTCTAGGACACCCACTCCTTTAGACTCCTCACACTTCACTGAGCAACCCTTTTCATCTCCAGTTCTCTCCCTCACCCTGAGCTCTTGGTCGAGTGCCCCAAGGCTCAGTCCCTGGTATTCTGTTTACACTTACCACATTGTTCACCTAATCCCTTCTCATGGCATTAAACATAGTCTCTATACAAAAACTCTCTCATTTACAATTCATGTCCACAACTCTCTCCCCAACACTTTATCTAGATGTCCAACAGAAAATCAAAATGCAGCTCCCTTTGCTGCTAAGTTGCTTCAGTCGTGTCCAACTCTGTGCGACCCCATAGATGGCAGCCTTCCAGTCTCCCCCGTCCCTGGAATTCTCCAGGCAAGAATACTGGAGTGGGTTGCCATTTCCTTCTCCAATGCATGAAAGTGAAAAGTGAAAGTGAAGTCGCTCAGTCATGTCCGACTCTTAGCGACCCCATGGACTGCAGCCCACCAGGCTCCTCCATCCATGGGATTTTCCAGGCAAGAGTACTGGAATGGGGTTCCATTGCCTTCTCCAGAGGATCTGCCCCACCCAGGGATCGAACCCGGGTCTCCTGCATCGCAGGCAGATGCTTTTATAGTCTGAGCCACCACAAATCTAATTCTCTCAAGCAGTCTTGCCTCTATTTGCACATTAGATCAGGAATATTGGATTCTACAGTCAACTGGTTGTTAAACCTTACCAGTTTCCTTATTAGTGACTTAAGTAAAATCCTTAACATGTATTTATTTTTATCTTTGTATGAGAATCATGATTTTACCATTTCAGTCAGTTCAGTCGCTCAGTCGTGTCCGACTCTTTGCGACCCCATGAATCGCAGCACGCCAGGCCTCCCTGTTCATCACCATCTCTCGGAGTTCACTCAGACTCACATCCATCGAGTCAGTGATGCCATCCAGCCATCTCATCCTCGGTCGTCCCCTTCTCCTCCTGCCCCCAATCCCTCCCAGCATCAGAGTCTTTTCCAATGAGTCAACTCTTCAGATGGCAATCATGAGCCAGAAAGATACTGGACTGAAGGACACTGGACACTAGAGAGGGCGTGGGGAGGCACACCATTCCCGGTCTAAAATTAGAAATATTCTTCCTATGTGTCTCATCACTATTTCTACAAACATTTCAAAAAGAGTTTTTAGAGTATTAACACGGAGCAGTATAGACTTGGCTAAACAGCTTAGTCAAAAAATTAATGAAAATGACAAGTCTGCATTCAAAGACAAACTATTTAATGACTAATTTTTTTCATTGGTTCTAGGCTGAAACCTTGTATAACAAGTTTCAGTATGGAGAAGAAATTTTATGCTGCAGTTATGAACCTCTGATAATAAAAGATTTAATGGAATTTCAAATAGGCCATTAATTATAACATGCCAATATAACAACAAGAAGATTAAAATATGTCCAAACTAAACAAGTTCAATACAGTTTAAGTACTTGTTTGAAATTAAATTTTCCCAAGTATATATTTTGATATCAAATCTTGAAAAGTTAAATACTGAAGCAGATAGCAAAAGTTTTTTTTTGTGGCAAATTTCCATAAAATATGCCCAAATGGCTTACTTCAAATATTAACAACTTTGTAACCATATGAATTAGACATTAGATCAAGCATACAGAAACTGGGGATAAGACAGTTGTAGGATGTGTATATTTATAATTTCTTATGCTTTTTGAAAGAAATTTTTCATGGTAAATTTTGAGATGTTTGTGACAATTTATTTCCCACAAAATAAGCTTCCAAAACAAGAAAAAGGATTGGGTAGTGTTGCTATTGAATGTATTGAAGTGTAAACTTCTGAAGAAACAGATGGTATATAGAGAGCACACGTTCTGCAGAGATCAAGGAAAAGATATGAGGGAGTAATAGCTACTGGGTTGTTTTTCTTAAGAGGGCTGTGCGATGGTGTTGAGGGAATTATATAGATTCCAGCTGTATCTGGGGTTTTTATCAAAAGCACTTGTTTGTGGGTTGGATGTGGGAGGTGAGGAGAGAGAGGAATTAAAGATGACAAACAAGTTTCTGACTTGAGCAACTGACAAAAGATGATGCCTTTTACTGAAAACAGAGGCAGGTAGGGCAGAAAGGTGTGTGGGGTGTGGAATCACAAGGTCTTTTGGGGACTGCCTAGGTTCGAGAAGCTTGTTGAGTCGTCTAACTGGTCAAGTCACGTGGGATGTAGACTCTCCGAGTTTGGAATCATCTCCACTAAATCAGCAGCACTGATCGTGGCGCTGACCAGAGTCAGCGTCACCCGTGCACACAGTAAGCTGACGCCTGAAAGTGGCGTGGTGGCGTAGGAAAAGTCCAGCAGCAAAGCAAGGAAGTCAAGGCTCTCGTCCTCCCCTTCCAGTATTTAGATGTGGGATTCACTCCAACTTTCTACGTTTCACAATGATGCACAAACATTTCACATTCATTTATAATGAAAGTGAAAGGTGAAAGTGAAGTCGCTCAGTTGTGTCCGACTCTTTGCGACCTCATGGACTGTAGCCTACCAGGCTCCTCTGTGGGATTTTCCAGGCAATAGTATTGGAGTGGATTGCCATTTCCTTCTCCAGGGGATCTTCCCAACCCAGGGATCGAACCTGGGTCTCCCACATTGTAGACAGATGCTTTACCGTCTGAGCCACCAGGGAAGTCGACTCTGAATTCAGAATACTGGGGTCAAATTCCAGCTGTACCTCTTACTAGCTATGTAACTTCAGTAAAGGTATTTGTTAGGGCCTCAATCTCCTCATCTATAAAAGAGGGATATCATAATGATTTCACCAGTTTGTTTTGAAAAATAAAGTAATATGTTTTCCCTTGTGGCTCAGCAGTAAAGAATTTGTCTGCAATTCGGGAGACCTGGGTTTGATCCCTAGGTTGGGAAGATCCCCTGGAGAGGGGAAAGGCTACCCGCTTCAGTATTCCTGCCTGGAGAATTCCATGGACTGTATAGCCCATGGGGTCGCAAAGAGTCGGACATGACTGAGCGACTTTCACTTCACTTCCCCTCACCAATGTTTGTACACACACATTACTTAGTGTACCTGACATATAAAGTGCTAGTTAAGTATTTGTTCTCACTATTTTTATAAGAAGGATTAGTCTACAGTAACATTTCCCAAGATCTGTCTGTTGACAGGATCTTTTTCAAAAATAGCATTATGCAAAAACCCAATACATAAAGAAAATATAGACAAATACCTGTGGCTAGAAGGTAGCACCGCTCAGCCACCACCCGAACTTAGCACTTTTCCTTGCCTTACATCACGTATCCACTGAAGGTGGTCTGTGAAGTTTCTGAAAAAGCCATCAAGCTAGATAATCATTCAAAAGCAAGAGAAAAAATAAAGATGTTTTCAGACATACAAACAAAAAAAAACTAGACATACATACAAAAGAAAAAAAAAAAACAAAACTCTATGCTTTGGCAATAAGAAAAGTGAAGCTGGAAAGGTGTCTGTCTAACTGGAGTGATGCTTCTCCATTTATTATGCTTCACGTTCCCTGGAGGGTCCTTCATGTGTATCATAAATCTGGCCTTCCTCATCCCACCTCACCCTGACCTCACTCAGTCCTCCTCCGAGGAAGAATGAGTTAACAAGACTGGAAANTGAAGCTGGAAAGGTGTCTGTCTAACTGGAGTGATGCTTCTCCATTTATTACGCTTCACGTTTCCTGGAGGGTCCTTCATGTGTATCATAAATCTGGCCTTCCTCATCCCACCTCACCCTGACCTCACTCAGTCCTCCTCCGAGGAAGAATGAGTTAACAAGACTGGAAAATATGAAGAGAGAGACTGGGTGTAAGAAGGCCAGCCCCGTCACCCCTCCTGCTTGGGACCTAGGCTGCCTGCAGGAGAGTACCTTGTGGGGCACACAGGGACCAAGCGTGGGGAGCTTGCCCTCATCCTGCACTGCCTACGCCTTGGTTAGCATGACCATCTACTGGGATGGTAGCTCTGGGAACTGGTATTAGGAAGCCCACTTGTCCACCAGTGGGAATTTTTCTAATACCCTGTTGGTAACAGAGGTCATATTTTGGTTCCCATATACCTTTATACTTTTGTCTGATCTCTCAGTTGGTTTTGAAAAATCGAATGAGGAAGAAGTATGCTATTTAGAAGACCTTGATCTCCAATAATGTGGGATAACAGTGAACTCAGAAAGGGATCAAATTCACTGGCAGATTCCTAAGATAAGAAAGGTCCATATCACAAAACCAAAATTTATTTATCCTGCAGAGGAAGTTGGGTTCTATTCTACCAGGAGGCAAAGGCCATTGGCCTTCACTTTCAATCAAAGGTGACATGACCAGATTGGTATTTTGATTATTTTCTTAGATAGTGTGGGAATGTTTTGCCAACCTGTTACCTAATTCTGAATAGCTAGTCTGCTGGCTCAGTAAGATGGCATTAAGCCAAACAATCAGATAAGTAAAACTATAACTACACTTAGGATCTTTATCTCAATGTTTCAAAATATGCTTTACAACTTTTCATTTAAAAAAAAGAATGAAGTAATGTTGCTCTCTTCTGACCTCCAAAGTTTAGTTTCCTAAAGTATCCATGATAAGTTTTTAGAATTTTAAAAGGCAAAATATTACTAGTCACAAAGTGATGGCTTGAAATTCTGTGGCTGGAAAATAGACCATTTTGTCATTCACAAAATCAGCACAATATTAAATTTTGATACAAAACAGATGTATACTACTTGCTGCAGCTTTGAAGATAATTTTTTAACAATGTCAAAGTAGATCAGATGCTTAATGATGCTTTTAAGCCATAAGTTGGTCCTTGGTCCCTTACCTTTCTGAGGTTTCTATTTTTGTGCCATTCCTTGGAGCAAGATACCTCCCTCAGACCCAAGGCAATTGTTTTTGATTCCAAGTTAAAGTTTCTAGTTTCTGCCACAAACATGTTCTATGTTCCATGATTGGTGTTGTTCAACAATGTACCAAACACTACGTGTCTTGGCATAACAAGATATGATATAATCCATGTTTCCAAAGAACTTGCAGTCTCTGGGAAAAAAACAGGAGTGATACAAAATTATAAAACAGCAAAATTTGTAAATAATTACAAATTTTTGTAAGAAATTACAAAAACATATGGAAGAAAAGTTATGTCCAACCTAGATAGCATTTTCAAAAGCAGAGACATTACTTTGCTGACTAAGGTCCGTCTAGTCAAGGCTATGGTTTTTCCTGTGGTCATGTATGGATGTGAGAGTTGGACTGTGAAGAAGGCTGAGCACCGAAGAATTGATGCTTTTGAAGTGTGGTGTTGGAGAAGACTCTTGAGAGTCCCTTGGACTGCAAGGAGATCCAACCAGTCCATTCTGAAGGAGATCAGCCCTGGGATTTCTTTGGAAGGAATGATGCTGAAGCTGAAACTCCAGTTCTTTGGCCACCTCATGCGAAGAGTTGACTCATTGGAAAAGACTCTGATGCTGGGAGGGATTGGGGGCAGGAGGAGAAGGGGACGACCGAGGATGAGATGGCTGGATGGCATCACGGACTCAATGGATGTGAGTCTGAGTGAACTCCTAGAGATGGTGATGAATAGGGAGGCCTGGCGTACTGCAATTCATGGGGTCGCAAAGAGTCGGACACGACTGAGCGACTGAACTGAACTGAACTGAAAAATAACACCCCCATGCTCACTTCCTAATGCTTCCTTCCTCCATAAGGAAATTATCTAATACATTGTAAGGAACAAACTTTTTTGGGAAAACAAGAAAAAATATTCACCTAGCCAAGCAAATCAGATGTATCAACTGGCACGATAAATAGGCTGCCCTACCTTCAAGTGGGGCTCTTGGGGATTTCAGTTCTTCCCCTGTTTTGTTATAATTGCTTGTTCTCTTTTGTTTGTTTGTTTTCCACACAATTGCTAAGTGCTCTCTCTCTTCATTGACTACATTCATCCCCTTCAAAAAGGTCCTCTTTTCCAAAGTGCAGGCCTAGCTATTTCTGAAGTTTAACCACTCTTCTCTCTGCTGATCCCTGGGAAATATATTAATAAGGGACTTACCTTGTGGCTCAGCTGGTAAGGAATCCACCTGCAATGAGGGAGACCTGGATTTGATCCCTGGGTTGGGAAGAACCCCTGGAGAAGGGAAAGGGTACCCACTCCAGTATTCTGGCCTAGAGAATTCCATGGACTGGATAGTCCATGGGGTCACAAAGAGTTGGACACAACTGAGTGACTTTCGCTTGTATTTGTCCTTCAGTAACAGAAATCTTCCCCAAATGTAGTCGAAACAAAGACTTGTCTAGCTTTCTAACTAACAAGGAAGTTCAAACAATAAACTTGAGGTACGGCTAGATCATGGTGCTTCAGTGATGTCTTCGAGGGTTTGACCTTTTTCCTCTGTCTCTGTTTTGCTCTGGACTGATTCTCCCCCTCAAAGTGGAAAAGAGAGCCACCAGGAGCTCTAGGATTGCATCATTTTTATAGCTAATAATTCTACCCCCTTCTTCCACTCCCTGCTTCTCCCCATTCCTTAAAACTACAGCAAAACTTCCACGGACTGTTCACCAGAGAGGTGCTATGAAGAAACAAATGCATATTCACTTTACACAGAACTCCTTTAATATTTTCTAAAGATCGTTTTACTTGTCATTGTTCAGACAATAAGTTGTGTCCGACTCTTTGCCCCATAGACTTCAGCAAGCCGTTTTACTAACAGGGAATAAAATACAACCAAATTATAGTGGTAAGAAACTGTGTAGCTTAATACTTTCTGTGGTCTTCTTCCTGGAGTTTATGGAAATGGAATTAAATCAGCTATTTCTTAGCTCTTTTCAGTGACCCATTTCTCACTGTACTGTTTAGAAACATGTCTATCCAACTCCTTAATTTGGGTTTCCGTTTCTACAATGATGCTCATGGGCTTTCCCAACTTCTCGGTTAGGATCCTTTCTTTCTAATTCATACAGCCAACATCAGAATGAAATTATGTGGCTGCTAGTTATCCATAACAGACTTAAAGAGAGCCAAGTCAAATATTTCTTCTCACAGGAATATGCTAGGCTGTCTGTCTGGATCTAACGTCTTCTGACTTCATATAGGAAAGTCAACTTATTTAATTCTGCGACACTCTCCTGTTTCTGGGCTTCCCTGGTGGCTCAGACAAGTCTTCAGACCTGTTCTTATATCCACATTCCTTTTTTTAAGATTTTTTAAAATAATTATTTTATTAAAGTATAGTTAATTTACAATGTTGTGTTAGTTTCAAATGTTCAGTGAAGTAATTCAGTAATACGTATACATTGATATCTATTCTGTTTTCAGATTCTTTTCTACTATAGGTTATTATAAGATATTGAATATAATCCCCTGTATTATACAGTAGGTCCTTGTTACCTATTTTATATATAGCAGTGTGTATATTAATCCTATACTCCTAACCTATCTTCTCCCTCCTCCCACCACTATCCCCTTTGGTAACCATTAATTTGTTTTCTATATCTGTGAGTCTATTTCTGCTTTATTAGTATGTACATTTGTATCATTTTTTTAAGATTCAACATATAAGTGATATCATATGATATTTGTCTTCATCTGACTGACTTCAGTTAGTGTAATAAGGTTAAGGTCCATTCAATGTCAACATTCTTTAACAGTGGTTGCCAAACACAGCTGGACGGCTGTCTCCCTAGACTGGAACACAGCAAATTGGTGCAAAGCTTTTGAGAAACTTTCAAGAGACAGGACAGAGTCCAAGCACTCAAAGAAAATGAAGATGCACATGTTCCCCTCAGCTGAGCTGATCCTTTGACCCTATCATTCCCTCAGGCTATAGAAAAGTGGATAAAATGTAAAATACTCAGCCCACCACCTGTATATGTGAGGAAAAGAAATAAATCTTCCTCACATGGTAGGAAGAAGGCATCAACTTTGTATCACTCGAGTATTACCTGAGCGTGATCAAAATGAAAATACTAGCATGGCAAGAACAAACAAATATTTAATATGAAATAAAAGAGTCCCACTTAGAAGAAATTCTAACTTAAAACAAGAAGGTAATATCTCCTAATTTTTTCA
>SJYT01080209.1:41579-60800 GCA_006410635.1 Cephalophus harveyi | reverse complement strand
ATTCATGGGGTCGCAAAGAGTCGGACACGACTGAGCGACTGAACTGAACTGAACATAAAGATATTGGGATATAAGAAAACAAACAAATAAAGCAGGAAAAATAAATAAAAATATAAAACAAGAAAAGTTTCCCAGAAATGAAGAAAATAAATGCTACAGACTAAAGGAATATGCTGTGTTTGAAGTAAACTTGATGCCTAGCAGTCAACACCAACTTACATTCTAGGTATGCTATCCTTTATGTGCTAGCTAGGCCATTATCAAAGATAAAGAAAAACAAATCAAGCAAAATACAAAAAAGCCAATCAGTGTCACAGGGGAAGAAACCATGCTGCCCTCAGATCCCTTTACAACAGAGCACAGTTCTACAAAGTTCTCAGGGAAAAAGAATCACTGTTATAGTACTTTATATATTTCTGTAAATTAAAAACCTCTTAATACCTGGAAGATGGATAGAGTGAGATGAGAGGAAATATCTCATACCTGCTAATGTCCTCATCACACATAGCAGGGAATCACTCTATCATATTTGTTATAGTGATCAGTGATCAACTGAGGCCATGTGTTTGGGGTCTTGGTTGTGACCCTCCTCTGGGCACTTCCTTTCTCCTTCACATGGCCAGTTTGGGTAGTCTCATAGTTCCAACAGGAAGAACTATAGAGAAGACCAGCCCCCAAAGAAAAAGTCCTTATTGAGCTTCTGCTTATATCATGCTTGCTAATATCTCACTGGCCAAAGCAAGTCACATGGTCAAGCCAGTCTCTGGGTGGAAGTGTATGTAGAGGGAATTTGAATCTCAGCTACCATTTTTGGCAAGTAATTTAATTTCTCTGCATCTCAGTTTCCTCTTCTGTAAAATAAAGACAGTACTCAGTTCACTTTATTTGGGCGGCTGAGACAATAAAAATGTAGCTAGCAGAGAACTTAATAGACTGGTAGGTAATAATTCCCATGTTATACACTTGCAAAAGGGGGGTGCATGCACGTGTGCTCAGTCACTTTAGTCATGTCCAATTCTTTGTGATCCCATGGACTGTAGCTCATGAGGAACCTTTGTCCATACGATTCTTCAGGTAAGAATATTGGAGTGGGTTCCCATGACCTCCTCTGTAAAAGAAATAATCTATTAAAAGAAAACTGGGAGCTCCCCTCATAAAACTGGCTTTCAAATAAGTCCCCCCCCTGTTTTTTTAATCTTGATGAGATGGTTGGATGGCATCACCAACTCAATGGACATAAGTCTGGGTAAACTCTGGGAGTTGGTGATGGACAGGAAGGCCTGGCATGCTGCAGTCCATGGGGTCACAAATAGTCGGACACGACTGAGCAATTGAACCGAACGGAACTGTGGCGTGTGGGATCCTAGTTCCTGAACCAGGGATTAAACCTGTCCTTGCATTGGTAGCATGGAATCTTAACCACTGGACTGCCAGGGAAGTCCATTTTTGTTAAAGCCTCACATTTTTGTACAGTTGTAATTAGCATTGTTTTAAATCTGCTTTTCAATGGTTTCATTTATTTTGGGTCCTCTGTGTAAATCATGTAATCCCTTGCATACAGTGACTTAATTATTTTCTACTTCTTTTATTTGTCATCTTATCTTTTACTTTTATGGGCTTCTAATTTAAAGAATACTTCCCTTGAACTACTTGAAGGGCACCTCATTTTTTTCCAGCTTTACTGAGACACAATTGATATACAGACATACCTCATTTTATTGTGCCTCACTTTGATTCACATATATTGAGTTGCTGTTTTTTTTTTTAGAAACTGAAGGTTTGTGAGAACCCTATGTTGAGCAAGTCTATTGGCATAATAATTCCAACAGCATTTGCTCATATTCTGTCTCTATGTAACACTCTGGTAATTCTTGCCACAACATTCCCTTAAGCCAAAGCCTAATTCAGAGCAAAGCCCCAACTCTCTCCAGTTCTATGAAGGCTGAAAGAGGTAAGAAGACTACACAGAAAGCATCTGAAGTCAGCAGAAGTTGGTCCCTGAAGTTTAAAGAAGCTATCTCCATAACATGAAAGTCCAAGGTGAAAATGCCAGTTATCCAGAAGGTCTAGCTAAGAAAATTCACAAAGGTGACTACACTAAACAAACAACAGATTTTCAACGTAGATGAAGCAGCCTTCTATTGGAAGCATATGCCATCTACGATTTCCACTGCTAGAGAGAAGTCAGTGCCTAGCTTCAAAACTTCCAAGGACAGGCTGACTCTCTTGTTAGGGACTAATGCTCACTTGCGTGAGCCCGTCCTTAGTCGCTAAACTGAGTCCTATTCTTTGTGACCCCCTGTACTGTAGCCCACTAGGCTCCTCTGCCCATGGAATTTTCCAGGCAAGAATATTGGAGTGGGGTGCCGTTTCCTCCTCCAGGGGATCTTCCCAGCCCACGGGTTGAACCTGTCTCCTTCGTCTCCTGCACTGGCAGGCAGATTCTTTACACTACTGCCACCTGGGAAGCCACCGCACACTTAGCCATTCTTAAAATCCTAGGGCCCTTAAGAATTATGCTAACGCTTCTCTGCCTCTGCTCTATAAATGGAACAACAAAGCTCGGATGACAGCACATCTGTTTATAACATGGTTTACTGAATGCTTT
Organism: Cephalophus harveyi; assembly: GCA_006410635.1. Taxonomy (NCBI): domain Eukaryota; kingdom Metazoa; phylum Chordata; class Mammalia; order Artiodactyla; family Bovidae; genus Cephalophus; species Cephalophus harveyi. The sequence goes on along the minus strand of SJYT01080209.1, from coordinate 58,192 downwards.
AATCCCACTGTTGAGAACTATTGCCCAGAAAAAAAAAAAAAAAAATCCTTTAAAAATGTTACTGCCTATTGACAACGCACCTGGTCACCCAAGAGCTCTGATGGAGATATATGAGATTCATGTTGTTTTCATACCTGCTAACATTAACATCCGTTCTGCAGCTTGTGGATCAAGGACTAATTTCAACTTTCAAGTTTATTACCTACTATACACATGTTGTAAGGCTATCGCTGCCACAGACAATGATTCCTCTGACGGATCTGGGCAAAGTAAACTGAAAACCTTCTGGAAAGGGTTCACCATTCTAGTTGCCATGAAGAAAATTCATGGTTCATGGGCAGATATCAAAATATCAACATTAATAGGAGTTTGGAAGAAGCTGATTCCAACTGGCATGGGTGACTTTAAAGGGTTCAAGATTTCAGTGAAGGAAGTCACTGCACATGTGGTAGAAATAGCAAGAGAACCAAAAGTAGAAGTGGAACCTGAAGATGTAACTGAATTACTTCAATCTCTCAAGAATACTTCAGCAGATAGGGAGTTGCTTCTTATGGATGAGCAAAGAAAATAGTTTCTTAAGATGGAAACTATTCCTGGTGAAGCTGCTGTGAAGACTGTTGAAATGACAACAACGGATTTAGAATATTATGTAAATTTAGTTGTCTCCAATTTGAAAGAATATCTACTCTGGGTAAAATGCTATCAAACATTTCTCTGATTACAGAGAAATTGTTTAGAAAAAGCAGCAGCAAACTTCATTTCTGTCTTATTTTAATAAACTGCCCCAACCATCTCAACTTTTAGTAATCAGTATTCTGACCAGTCAATAGCCATCAACAATAAGGCAAGACCCTCAATCAGCAAAAAGAGTACAGAAGTGCTGAAGGTTCAGATGATGGTTAGCACTTTTTAGCAACAGAGAATTTTTAATTAAATTATGCACATTGCTTTTTTAGACAATGCTATACCATACTTAATAAACTACAATATAGTGGAAACTTAACTTTTATATGCAGTGAGGAACCAAAAACTTGGTGTGACTCATTTTAGTGCAATATTCACTTTATTGTGGTGGCCTGTAATCAAACCCATAATATTTCTTCTAAGACATGCCTGTATAACATGGTATACTTATAAGGTGTATGATGTGATCATCTGCAAAATGATTACTACAGTGTTAATACATGCTTCACTCCACATAATTGCCATCTTGTTGTTGTGGTGAGAACATTAAAGCTCTGCTCTTAGTGCAACTTTCAATTATGTAATACAGCATTGATAGTTTTATTCATCTTATAAGTCAAAGTTTGAAGCCTTTGATCAACATTCCCAATCCCCCTGACCCCTCAACCTCTGGCAACTATCAATTTACTCCCTGTTTTTATGCTGCTACTGCTTAGTCACTTCAGTCATGTCCGACTCTGTGCAACCCCATCGACTGTAGTCTGCTGGGCTGTTCTGTCCATGGGGTTCTCCAGGCAAGAATACTGGAGTAGGTTGCTATGCCCTCCTCCAGGGGATCTTCCTGGCCCAAGGATGGAACCCAGGTCTCCTGCTTTGCAGGTGGATTCTTTACCATCTGAGCCACCAGGGAAGCTCTGTTTTTGTGAGTTCAGTGTTTTTAGATTCCACGTATAAGTAGGTCATACAGTGTTTGTCTTTCTCTGTCTGACTTATTCCACTTAGCATAATGTGAGGGTTTCTTAGTTGATCTTCATACAATCTTGTGAGGTAGATAAATAAATTGTCATCTTTGGGACTTCCCTGATGGCCCAGTGTTAAGACTCTGTGCTTCCACTGAAGAGAGCACGGGTTTAATCCCTGGTTGGGAACTAAGATTCCCCCGTACCACATGGCATGGCCAAAAAACACAAGAAACAAACTGTTATCTTCCCTCCACTGTTGGAAAAATTACCACCATGAAAGGTCAAATAAAAAATAAACATCAAAGGTCATCCAATAAAAGACTCAAGACTAAGTCCAAAATCTCAGACCTTCCAGGCCTCAGGTCTTTAGACTAACATCTTTTTCTAGATTCTTTTGAGCCCTTTAAGGAATTTGTGTTGACACTGCAGGACTGTTGTTATTGCTAAGCTTGTACAATTTTTTTCATATTCCATTCACAGTAGTTAATAGAATTTAATTAGTTAAGCTCTTTCTCTGGATATTAAGCACAAACCTGTTATGAGATTAGTATGTGTATAGCATTGTGTACCAACTTTAAAAAGAATGTTTCTCTTTTCATTTGACTAAAATAGGGCTTACAAATTCACTAATGAATGGAGAGAGTGCTTAAAGGAGACTCCTTAGAATATGCCTATGTTCTGCTTTGAGTCCAGCAATTGCCCTTAATTAGAAAAGACCAAGTTCTCATAAAAATGTTGATGAAATCTTGGTATCTGCACATGTGTCTCACATACCAACATGCATTCACACAAGCATGCACACAAACATACAACCCATGCAAAGAGGTAAATATTCCATATATAGAATCCTTTAGAAAGATAACACAGATTGAGGAGGAGTGCAAGTTCTTGTCCATCAAACGAGGAAGCTTTGGAAGACCTGAATAACAAAAAGGACTTATTAGAAGGCTATGGAGTGACTCACAGACCAAAGGAGTAAGTATCTTGCCTGGAGGAGAATCCCAGGGACGGGGGAGCCTGGTGGGCTGCCGTCTATGGGGTTGCACAGAGTCCGACACGACTGAAGAGACTTAGCAGCAGCAGCAGCAGCAGCTTTCTATAGGGGAAAAATTTGCCTCAGGTAAAGATGATACATTAGGGCTTCCCAGGTGGCTCAGTGGCCTGGGTCAGGAAGATCCCCTGGAGACGGAAAGGCAACTCAATCTAGTATTCTTGCCTGAGAAACCCTATGGACAGAGGGGCCTGGCAGGCTACAGTCCATGGGGTCACAAACAGTTGGACACGACTTAGCGACTAAACAAAACAACAAAAGACAATAAATTAAGCTGATTTAAGATTATCCTATTTAATCATTACAGAGACTTATTCTAGAAGTCCTCAGTACCTCCAGTTAGATGTAGTTGTATATTATTCTCTCAGTATGTTATTTATAGTTACCTATTTTACTGTATTGTTATTATACTGTCATTTAAAAACATAAGCAGCACAATATAGTTCACTCTAAACTCCACTTTCTCTCATCACATAATTACATTAGAAAACACTAAGCCTTCTGCTACAATGAGATAATACAATCCCTAGGTGTTCAAAGACACATGGCAAACAATGCCTAAAAGGGGAATGTTATCTTACAGTAAAATATGCCTACCTCTGAGGGCTTTGTTTTACCACTGCTAATGTGCTTTTGGAATTCTGACAGAGATGTACCTATAGGAATGCCATTGACTGACAAATCATTACATACAGAAGAGCCAGAGGGGGAAAAATGACACTAAGAATTCAAAACAAGACCGTGAGTGCATTTTGAAATGAATTTTGAAAGGCATATTACATGCAAATTAAAACCTTTTTTGAAAACTGCCGTAACTGTTTTCCTTGATTGTAATGAGGCATTTGGTAGAATTAAGTATTTGCTATCTATAAATCATTTAAAAGATGGAAAAAAGAGATAGGGTTATTGCTGTGTGACATGTTGCCCCTGAGTTTACTCAGGGAATGAGGTATAAAGATGTGATTCTGTGAGTTCTCCCAGAACAGGACACAGTTTTATACAAGGGTAGATATGATTATATGTGAACTCGGGGTTTTAGAACTCAGAGATAAAGAGTTCAGAAATTATCCAATACAGATCCTTCTTGTAATAGGTTCTCCTGTCATTCATGTGGTTAAATGTCTTATTCAAAGTTAGTAGCAATCCCTGTCATTTCAACTCTGATTCACTCTTGTATTACCATGGTAAGAAGGAAACTTTCACCAGAATATCTGGAAAGGGGTTCAAATTGCTTTGTGCCACCAGGAAGTCCCTGGGTGAAGAAAGTAGGGGAAAATCATGATGAAAATGTGGGCGGGTCCTCTGTCCTTCAAGTACATTGAAAACATTCAAAGAATCTGCGAATTGTTAGGGACCTAAGAAGTTTCCTCTGTTTCTATCTTCTGCTTTGTTTTTTAAAATAAATGTATGATCAGTGGTTAGGACTCCGTGCTTCCACGGCAGGGAGCCCAGGTTTGATCCCTGGTCAGGAAACTAGGATCCCACAAGCCACAGGGCCTAAATAATAATAATTATGTATGATGGCTTTAGACAGCAACTAGCAGAATCTTATTTCCCACAGAAGAAGTCTGTATCATCTCAAACTGATGCTTTGTTTTTATTTCAATGACAAGTCCCACATTTATCCACATGCTGCTTTCCTATGACTTCATAAAGCTGGTTATTAGAAAAACCTCCCTTGTATGTATTCACATTCTCTTTTCTATAACATACAGTTTGTTTGGCTTAACAAAATGCACTTTGAGGATTTCTTTCAAGATCATAATCGGTCCATAAACTTCCCATGAACACTACTAATTTTTCTTCCTGAATCAAAGACACTGTGTAACAGACTCATTCATCCATGTCAAAAGTGTCTCTCCTCATCCTGAAGCAGCGTCAGAATCACCTGCTGTGCAAATTCACAGGCTCCATTCCAAAGTGAATGAATCTAAATCTCTGAAGACCAGAAAATCTACATTTTTAAATAACTCCTACTGATTCTTGCTGTTGTTGCTGTTGTTGAGTACCTAAGTCGTGGTCAACTCTTTGCAATCCCATGGATTGCAGCACATCAGGCTTCCCTGTCCTTCACTCCCCCAGAGTTTGCTTAAATACATGTTATTCTGATTCTTAAATACTCTTTAAATCTGAGATCCAATGCCTAAAGGATAGGGATCAAGTACTGATGTGTATTCAACTACCTTTAAACTTACTCTCAGAAAATCTTTTCATTCCACAAGAAAAATAAATAAATAGTTACCTGAAAGCTCTTCAGCCCCAGAGAGCACTAGATTTACACAGGTGTAGGAATCCAACACTTAGTACTTACCCAGTTTGATGGTGGTTAATCCTCCAAAGGATCATTGCCTGTATGGAGAATGCACTGGAATAATGAGGGGCAGCTAGCATCAAATCCCGGAAGTCAGGGGTGGGAGCAGCCCTGTAAAATACTGCCCTCATCTCCCATGAATATGAAAAAGACCCCATATACCTGAAGTTTAATAAGGCAAGCTTGTTTTATAATAAATTTGGATCCTTGAGATTATACAGTCCATGGAATTCTCTAGGCCAGAATACTGGAGTGGGTACCCTTTCCCTTCTCCAGGGGATTTTCCCAACCCAGGGATCAAACCCAGGTCTCCTGCATTGCAAGCAGATTCTTTACCATCTGAGCCACCAGGGAAGTCCAAATGGGATTGGTGCTGTTAACTTAAAAAAAAACCACAGAGTTCTCCTAACTCCTTCTAACATATGAGGACACAATGAGAACATGTTGACTGTTGACTATGAACCAGAAAGAGGGCCTTCACTGCATGCATGCTCAGTCATGCCGACGGTTTGCGACCCTGTGGACTATAGCCCACCAGGCTCCTCTGTCCATGGAGTTTCCCTGGAAAGAATACTGGAGAGGTTTGCCATTTCCTTCTCCAGGGGATCTTCCCAACCCAGGAACAGAACCCTCCTCTCTTGCAAGTTCTCCACTGGCAGGCAGATTCTGTACCACTAGGCCACCTGGGAAGCCCAAGAGGGACTTCACCAGAATGTAACTATGCTGTAGCTTTGAACTTAGACTTCCAGCCTCTAGAACTATAAGAAATAAATATCTGTTATTTCTAAGCTACCCAGTCTGTGGTATTTTGTTGTAGCAACCCAAACAAAGATATCTGCTTATTTTTTTTATGTGTTGCCATATTTAATATACTCTATAATTTAATTTTTTATTTATTATTTTCCTTCCTCCACTAGGATATAAACTTTACTGAAGCAGTGATTTTGGACTCCTCCCCTCCCCCCGCCCCAGCTCTATTTCCAGTACCTAGAATAATTCCTGGAACAAAATAGGGTTTCAAATAAATATTTTCTAAGTGAATCAGTTAATGAATAAAGAAGCCTGCCCGGTTCCACTGCCCTGATAGAACAGGTCACTTAAGTTCACATCCTCTATCCTTATTTGTCAAGTGTGACTCATGCTCATTAATATTTCTTCCATGTTCTAAAATTAACACCATGATCATAGATCCATAGATATGGCAGGAAGCCCAACGATGCTCTGGGACAGAGTCTCACTATTTGAACACTGTTGTAAAACCAAGCTGGAGTGGCTGTGAGAAAGGCACCCAGTGGTTCCCATGATAGACACAGTTTTCAACACAACTTAATGTCAAGGTGGATCTGACATTGCACCATCCTGTCTCAAAGAGTCTTCAAAAAAAATGTTCCTATTGGCTTCGTCTTTATATCTTTTAGTTACTTTTGGCAACCCAGCCTCCAACCAGCATGGTTTTGTAAACACTAGACACTCTATATTTCAAGAGACAAAATATCTAATTAAAATGAGATTTCTGGTAGGAATAGTTTTCAGAGAATAATGATGTGATGAGACAATATTTAACCAAAAATGTCTGAGACTAGAAGTCAAGAGAACTTAATCTTAAATCTAGTACTGTCATCATCACTGTGACTTCAGCCTTTTATGCCTCAGTTTCCCCATATGTCAAAGAAGGATTTGCCATTCCTCACAGGGCAGTTGTGGAAACTGCAGAAGATAATCAATGTAGAAGTACTTTTAAGTTTATAAATACTCTATACCTACTTAGTCAAGGCCTTGTGTCATCCTTTTAAACCACTAGCAATGTGTTAGTGCTAAAAATGATGGAGAATTAAATGAAATCTTTGCTCATAAAACTATGAGAAGGAGTCCTACAGGATTAAAATCTACCTAACAGGATATGACATGCACACTGGGGGATACTCCAGGAAGGAGGCTGTTGACAAAGTGGAAAAGTCAGGCATATGCAATTACAATGCTGAATCCAATCATCGTCACGAGCTCAGGGCAGATATTGAAGGATCATCATGGGGATCAGTAGACCTGACATTCTGAGTGCATAGTAGGAGACAATGTTCTTGAGGAAGGAGAAGTTATCAAAGTCATTTCCAAGTCAAGAACTGGATACTTTACAGATTGTACAACTCATCTATTTAACAGGCCCTCACATTTGCTGCATGCAGAAACTGAGTTCAGTTGCCATGTGAGCACAGTAGATATTCTGAATGGCACACTCAGTAGCACCACAGCTGTAATCAGGACAGAATGCAATCAGGACCCTCTTCTTGGGTTCCATAGAGACTGACAAAATCTATGTTTTCTTCTTCCAGGGCCCAGCTCAGAAATCAGTGCTGATCAAACAGAGCATACATCCCCCCTGGCACTGAATTTGACTTGGTAGAGTTTGAGTGGAGATGCTGGCAAGCAAGAGATTCATTTTTCTAAGCCATGGAGAGTCCCTGGAAGCAAATCTAATCCTAGTACAATGTTCCAAGAAGAAAAGTGAAATTTCTAGAGATGGGAAGATATGAGAATTAACCATAACAAGATCCTTAGAGGGAGAGCCATATTGGGTTAAACTTTATATGACCTTGGAGAAGGAAATGGCAACCCACTCCAGTACTCTTGCTTGGAAAATCCCATGGACTGAGAATCCTGGTGTACGCTACAGGATGGGGAAGCAAAGAGTTGACACAACTGAGTGACTTCACTTTCACTTTATAGGCCCTGCTGCTGCTGCTAAGTCGCTTCAGTCGTGTCCAACTCTGTGCGACCCCAGAGACGGCAGCCCACCAGGCTCCACCGTCCCTGGGATTCTCCAGGCAAGAACACTGGAGTGGGTTGCCATTTCCTTCTCCAATGCATGAAAGTGAAAAGGGAAAGTGAAGTCGCTCAGTCATGTCCAACTCTTTGTCACCCCATGGACTGCAGCCCACTAGGCCCCTCCGTCCAAGGGATCTTCCAGGCAAGAGTACTGGAGTGGGGTGCCATTGCCTTCTCCCTTTATAGGCTCTATAACAGCTATATAGTTGCCCAAGTAAGTGCCTATAAAAATATAACTCCATATGTTAATTAAGGAGAGGATGAAAGCCTAGTCAGGACAGGCTAAGTATGCATGATTGCATTCATTTGGTTGCAGAATCAAAAAACATTCAGACTTTAAAATCACCAGGACTGGCTCATTACTCTACAGATATACAACTGTTATTTCTGAATGCCATCCATGTGGCACAGCCACCAAATTGAGGCACCAGTCAGAAGAAGCATCAAATGGGTGCTCTGTGCTCTGCCCAGTCAGATTTGGCGAAGGCCACACAGATAGGTTCTAGAAAGGAAGTATTATTGCCATTGTGACTGAAATACAAATCTACTTTTAGGAGACAAATGCCTTATAAACACAACAATTAAAAACAAAGTGAATTTAAACCTATATAAGCAAGAGAAGATTCTTCTTTTTTTTTATTTAATTTTTGCTTTTTCCAAGATTTATTGAGATACAATTGACAAATAACTTTGTGTAAATTCAAGGTGTGCAATGTGGTGATTTGATTTACAGATATATTTGGGGACACAATGGAAACAGTGACAGGTTTTATTTTCCCGGGCTCCAAAATCACTGCAGATGGTGACTGCAGCCATGAAATTAGAAGACCCTTGCTCCCTGGAAGAAAAGCTATGACCAACCTAGGTAGCATATTAAAAAACAGAGACATTACTTTGCCAACAAAGGTCACCTAGTTAAAGCTACGGTTTTCCAGTAGTCGTGTATGGATGTGAGAGTTGGACCATAAAGAAAGCTGAGCACCAAAGAATTGATGCTTTTGAACTGTGGTGTTGGAGAAGACTCTTGAGAGTCCCTTGGACTGCAAGGAGATCCAACCAGTCCATCCTAAAGGAAATCAGTCCTGAATATTCCTTGGAAGGACTGATGCTGAAGCTGAAGCTCTGATACTCTGGCCACCTGATGCGAAGAATTAACTCACTGGAAAAGACCCGGATGCTGGGAAAGATTGAAGGCAGGAGGAGAAGGTGACAACAAAGGATGAGATGGTTGGATGACATCACCAACTCGATAGACATGAGACTGAGCATGTTCCAGGAGTTGATGATGGACAAGGAGGCCTGGCATGCTGCAGTGCATGGGATTGCAGAGTTGGACATGACTAAGCGACTGAACTGATATCGTGAAAAGATTACCACAATAAGTTAGACACATCTTTCACATCACATAGTTACCATTTTGTGTGTGTGTGTGGTGATAACATATAAGATATATTCTTTTAGCAAATGTCAAGTATATAATATACTTACCAAGATTAGTTGTAGTTTCCTGGATCAAATAAGATAAGGTGTGCTCTATTTAATATGTTCTAAATACTTGCTTATGATTATATTAATTTGTGCTCCAAGTGTTTTTCCTTCTGCCTTTTTTTTTTCTCTCAGATTCTCTCCAAGCTCAAATATTTTATTTTCCATGGCAATTTCTTCCCCTGGATGTTTGTTTTAAGACTATGTACAATGAGTCCTTCAAAAAGTTGGCTCACTGACTGGTGTTTACTGGCTACATCTTATATAGAAAAAATAAGCAATAGGATTATTCAGCAAATAACCAAAATATTCTGGGAAATAATACAGATTTAAGGTTTTCCTACCATGATCTGCAGAGCTCTGGACTTCTACAGATGTGCCTTCCTAGTCATTATGCTATGAAGAGAAAGCTAAACTCACTTCTCTGTGTGCATCTCATACTCATCAACCTGAGTTATTCTTTCTTTATCTGTTTTATATATTGGAATTCCATATAAGGTTGTTTGTAGAATGGGTTTTATATCATAAAAATAGTTTGACAGTAAGCAATATTTCCCCAACTACTGATTGACTGTGAATATTTCATTTTGGTTGATCTAGTTGCTTGTTGACAAAGCTACTATTGGAAAGTAGCAGTGATGGTGAGAAGTCCTTTTGGTGTAGAATTATTTTTAAATCCTTATCAAAGGTTCACTACAACAAGGCTGCATATTGTCACCCTGCTTATTTAACTTATATGCAGAGTACATCATGTGAAATGCCAGGCTGGATGAAGCATAAGCTGGAATTAAGGCTGCCAGGAAAAATATCAACAACCTTAGAAATGCAGATGATATTACTCTAATGGCAGAAAGTGAGGAGGAACTGAAGAGCCTCTTGATGAAGGTGAAAGAGGAAAGTGAAAAAACTGGCTTTAAACTCAACATTGAAAAACCTAAGATTATGGAATCCAGTTACATCACTTCATGGAAAAGAAAAGCAGAAAAAGTAGAAACAGTGACAGATTTTATTTTCTTGGAGCCCCAAATCACTGCGGATGGTGACTGTAGCCATGGAATTAAAAGACACATGCTTCTTGGAAGGAAAACCATGACAAACCTCAGTTCAGTTCAGCTGTCATTCAGTCATGTCCAATTCTTTGTGACCCCATGGACCACAGCACGCCAGGCCTCCCTGTCCATCACCAACTCCCAGAGCCTACTCAAACTCATGTCCATTGAGTTGGTGATGCCATCCAATCATCTCATCCTCTGTCATTCCCTTCTCCTCCTGCCTTCAATCTTTCCCAGCATCAGGGTCTTTTCAAACGAGTCGGTTCTTCCCATCAGGTGGCCAAAGTATTGGAGTTTCAGCTTCAGCTTCAGTCCTTCCAAAGAATATTCAGGACTGATTTCCTTTAGGAGGAACTGGTTTGATCTCGTAGTCCAAGAGACTCCGAAGAGTCCTCCCCAACACCACAGTTCAAAAGCATCAATTCTTCAGTGCTCAGCCTTTTTATATTCCAACTCTCACATCCACATTGGTAAAGTAATGTCTCTGCTTTTTAATATGCTGTCTAGGTTGGTCATAGCTTTTCTTCCAAGGAGCAAGGGCCTTTTAATTTCATGGCTGCAGTCATCATCTGCAGTGATTTTGGAGCCCAAAAAAATAAAGTCTGGCACTGTTTCCATTGTTTCCTCATCTATTTACCATGAAGTGATGGGACCTGATGCCATGATCTCAGTTTTTTCAATGTAGTGTTTTAAGCCAACTTTTTCACTCTCCTCTTTCACTTTCATCAAGAGGTTCTTTAGTTCTTCTTCGCTTTCTGTCATAAGGGTGGTGTCATCTGCATATTTGAGGTTATTGATATTTCTCCCAGTGATCTTGATTCCAGCTTGTGCTTCATCCAGCCTGGCATCACATGATGTACTCTGCATATAAGTTGAATAAGCAGAGTGACAAAATATTGCCTTGCCGTACTCCTTTCTCGATTTGCAACCAGTCTGCTGTTCCAAGTCCAGTTCTAACTCTTGCTTCTTGACCTGCATATAGATTTCTCAGGAGGCAGGTAAGGTGGTCTGGTATTCCCATCCCTTTCAGAATTTTCCACTGTTTGTTGTGATCCACACAGCCTGTATTTGGCGTAGTCAATAAAGCAAAAGTAGATATTTTTCTGGAACTCTATTGATTTTTCAGTGGATGATCCAGTGGATTTTGGCAATTTGACCTCTGGTTCCTCTGCCTTTTCTAAATCCAGCTTGGACATCCCAAAGTTCATGCCTCACATACTGCTGAAGCCTGGCTTGGAGAATTTTGAGCATTACTTTACTAGCGTGTGAGATGAGTGCCATTGTGTGGTAGTTTGAGCATTCTTTGGCATTGCCTTTCTTTGGGATTGGAATGAAAACTGAACTTTTCCAGTCCTATGGCCACTGCTACGTTTTCCAGATTTGCTGGCATATTGAGTGCAGCACTTTCACACCATCATCTTTTAGGATTTTAACTAGCTCAGCTGGAATTCCATCACCTCCTCTAGCTTTATTTGTAGTGATGCTTCCTAAAGGCCCACTTGACTTCACATTCCAGGATGTCTGGCTCTAGGTGAGTGATCACACCATCATGGTTATCTAGGTCATGAAGATCTCTTTTGTATAGTTCTTCTGTGTATTCTTGCCCCCTCTTAATATCTTCTGCTTCTGTTAGATCCATACCATTTCTGTCCCTTATTGAGCCCATCTTTGCATGAAGTGTTCCCTTGGTATCTCTAATTTTCTTGAAGAGATCTCTAGACTTTCCCATTCTATTGTTTTCCTCTCTTCCTTTGCACTGATCACTGGACAAGGCTTTCTTATCTCTCCTTGCTATTCTTTGGAACTCTGAATTCAAATGGGTATAGCTTGCCTTTTCTCCTAAACCTAAGAAACATATTAAAAATCAGAGACATCACTTTGCTGAAAAAGTTCCATATAGTCAAAGCTATGGCTTTTTCAGTAGTCATGTACAGATGTGAGATTCAGACCATAAGGAAGGCTGAGCACCAAAGAATTGATGCTTTTGAATTGTGGTGCTGGAGAAGACTCCTGAGAATCTCTTGGACTGCAAGGAAATCAAACCAGTCAATCCCACAGGAAATCAGTCTTGAATATTCATTGGAAGGACTGATGCTGTAGCTGAAGCTCCAATACTTTAACCACCTAATGCTAAAAGCCAACTCATTGGAAAAGACCCTGATGCTGGGAAATATTGAGGGTAGCGGAAGTGGGCAACAGAGGACAAGATGGTGAATGGCATGATCAACACAATGGACATGAGTTTGAGCAAACTCGAGGAGACGGTGAAGGACAGAGAAGTCTGGTGTGCTGCAGTCCATGGGATAACAAAGAGTGTGACACAACTTATCAACTGAACAACAACAAATGTTCACTGCTGAATAAAACTCATGTACTCCCCATACTTACTGTCCAAAGTATCATTATGCCCAACACTCAATTGAGCTTCTACCTTACCGTTCTAAAATCTAAATAAACATGAGTTTGTTGCTTTGAATATATGAATTAGAAATTATTGGAGAGTACATTCTCATGTAGTTTGACTCTTTGCATTGGAGTAATTACACATTGCATCTGGACTCAAGGAATTTTGAATGTAGTAATGAACTGCTGCAAACCTTCCAAGAAATACAAAACCATATGTCTCAGGGACTTGGATGTAGGCTGAAGCTATAGATAAGGATGTGGAAAGGGAATGGTAGTAGTTCTAAAGCCAACTGGTTATGAATTGAAATTCACTGCTAATGTAAATGAAGCTGGAATGTTATTCAGGGTGGAATTTGTCACAGTAGCAGGAATTTGGATGCTAAACTTTATAATTTGCTTTCTAAAGAAGAGAATATCCATATTCTTAGAATTTTCATACTAGAAGTTCAAATTTATATATAGCTTATAATATATGGATGGATACAATCAGAAACCCTTAGAAGCTTAGGCAACATCAGAAAAAGGCCAAAATATGAGACTGAAAATAATGAGAATTAAACACAGTAGATGAAGGTAGTAATCTGGAGAAGTTCCATATTTAAGTCATCTTTTCTTTTTCCAGAGGAAATTCAAATCCAGGCAAGAAATAAAATGTAAATAAGAAAAGCAGTAACAATTAATTGTATCAATTTACCATCTCTAGAAAGGGTAGGACATATTTATGGGAGCACAGTATTTTTAAACTGAGGCTGGGAAGAGAGGAACCAAAAATAAAGACTCATAAGACTTTCTAAGAAGAGGTATTATATCTAAGTCACCTGGGGTAAACTCTCATTGAATGAGGATGGTTCAGCAAGTTTTTCTTATAGCCTTTAAGCAATTTTTAGGATTTCAAAAAAGAATAGGGAAAACATACATATATAATCAGTTGACTTTAAGTAAAAGAGAGTATTCTCGATATACTCAGTGGGCCCAATTCAGTCTATTCAAGGGCTTTAACAGCAAATCTAAGGTCTTCTAGAAGGAGAAAAAAATTCTTCCTGCAGACTGTAGCTCCAGCCTGTGTCTGAGACTTCAGACCTGCCTTTCCTGACAGCCTGCCCTATGGATTCTGGACTTGTCTAACCAGCTTCCACAGTCACTTAAGCTAGTTTCTGGAAATAAATCCCTGAGTGTATCTTTCCTATTGGTTCTGTCTTTCCTGGTTGGACCCTGACTGACATCCTCTCACACACCCTTTCTCAGGCAACTAACAGAGAACATACGTTGTCGAAAAGAAAGAATCAAATAAAGAAAAAGCAAGACAAGGATCAAGCAAACAGAATTCAATTTAAAACAGAGATAAAGGGAATCCCAGAATGATGGTGACTGGACATTTCCAGGATAACAGCTGTGGACCAGGTTGGATAGGATGTCTAACATCCCTCAGAAAAGCAGAAAAGGATCCAGTAGTTGCCCCTTATCCACAGTTTCACTTTCTGTGGTTTCAGTACCCAGGATCAGTTGAAAATATTAAGTGAAAGATTTCAGAAATAAACCAAGTTTTAATCGAGCATCTTTCTGAGTAGTGTAATGAAATCTCAGCCATCCCTTCCAGGACTCACATCATCCCAATGTCCAGTGCAAGCTGCCCATTAATCACTTAGCAGCCCTCTCAGTTTTCAGAATGACTGTCATGACATCACAGTGCTTGTGTTCAAGTCACCCTTATTTTACATAATGAAGGCCCCAAAGCACAAGAGTGGTGATCCAGATCTACCATTCGAGTGCTTCCTTTAAGGGAAAAGGTAAAAGTTCTCAATAAAGAAAGGAAAAGAAAAATGTAAGCTGAGGTTGCTAAGATTTATGGTAAGAATGAATCTTCTATCCATGAAATTGCGAAGAAGGAAAAAGAAATCTGAGTTAGTTTTGCAAACCCCAAAGTGACAGCCAACGTGTGATATGTGCTGAGAGAGGCTACACTCACAAACTTTTTATTACTATATAATGTAACAATTGTTCTATTTAATTATTGTTGTTGTCAATCTCATTGTGCCTAATTTATAAAGTAAATTTTATCATAGGTACATAAGTATAGGAAAAAACATAGAGTATAGTTCACTCCTTCACAACACAGATTTGAACTGCATGGTCCATTTACACATGAATTCATTTTTCAGTAGTAAATCATGCATAACTACACAATCCGAGGTTGATTCAATCTACAGGTTCAGAACCTCTGATACAGAAGTACTAGAGATGGCGGGAAACTTCAGATACAGAGGAACCAGTGAATATGGAGGGCAGAGTACAATACTCAGATTATTTACAGCAGCTCTAACCCCTGTGGTTCAAGGGTCAACTGGAAACAGGATTCAATGCTATCCAAAGTTTCAGGCATCCACTGAGGGTCTTGGAATGTACCCCTTCAGATAACAGGGGACTACTTGCTATACACATAAGGTGAAAATCAGTAATACATATCAGATTAACAGATTAGTACCTGAGGGGAGGACAAAAGCTGACCTACTTTAAAACAATACCCAGAGGAGTTCTGAGTGACCAAGACGAAAATGTACACATTATCTTGTCTGGCCATTTATCGGTGGAACCACAGAAGTCTGCTGCTCACTGAGCATAGGACACAGGGACATCACGAAACTCCTCCAGTGACCTAGATGTGCCTTAATTGTGCTTTTGACTGAAATTATTATCAATTTGGTGTTCTGAAGAAAAATCTAATCTACATTACAAAGGACAAGGTTAGGGGGGAAAAAAGGTCTGAGCAATGAATGCTTAAAATGAAGGTTTCTGAATAGGATTGAAGAAATGATCTGGGAAAGATGTCAGGAAGGGAAGGATTTCTAGGAGGAAAAGGAGAACTAAAAGGTGTATTGATTAAAAAAAAAAATGTTTTTAGCAGATGGGAAGAAACTAAGTACTACTAAAGTTGTACTGTGGGAAATAAAACGCCAGTGCCAGAGTCGCAACTTTGATATCGTTCAGCTGTCACAGACTATAAAATAAAATCACATTATTTAGATATCAGCGTCATGTTTTCTACTAAATGGGGTCAAAAGCCAAATTTAAAGCAACTTTAGGTATAAACTGGATTGTTAGGAGAAGGATTGCCTTCTGAAGTTCAGGGGAGTTCAGTAATCTTAAGTAATGGAATTATAAGCAGTGATTTGTATTAGCTCAGGTAGATACATGAAGTGTCATTCACGTAGGTCATAAGATCCAAATGTGGATGGACAAGTTATAAATAGTAAGTACAATGATCTGGGTCAATTAAGTAGTAGCTTCAAGGGCTGCAAAGAGCTTTAAGAGTGCTTTCTTCCACATAAGGATCTGAGGATTCTAGAAAAAGTTGGAGATACAATGCCTTAATCTTCAGAGCGTTTATCTTAAAATAATGAAAATATATGCACTCACATGTGCATACAGGGATAAACACCATAGTGTCATAAATTAGGCAGACTGATTCTTCAGCAAGTCAGGTTGTGAAAGCTGGACAGCTACATGTAAATCAGTGAAGTCAGATCATACCCTTACAACCATACAAAAAAATAAACTCAAAATGGCTTAAAGACTTGAACATAAGACATGACACTATAAAACTCCTAAAGAGAACATAGGCAAAATGTTCTCAGACATAAATTATACCAATGGTTTCTTAGGTCAGTCTACCTAGGAAATAGAAACAAAAGCAAAAATAAACAAATGGGGTCTAATCAAACTTACAAGTTTTTGTACAGCAAAGGAAGCCATCAGTTCAGTTCAGTCGCTCAGTCGTGTCCGACTCTTTGCAACCCCATGAATCGCAGAACGCCAGGCCTCCCTGTTCATCACCATCTCTC
>SJYT01080209.1:0-40228 GCA_006410635.1 Cephalophus harveyi | reverse complement strand
ACAGCCACTATGGCAAACAGTATGGAGGTTCCTCAAAAAACTAAAAATAGAGTTGCCATATGATTCAGCCATCCCACACATGTGCATCAGTCCAGTTCAGTCACTCAGTCATGTCCGACTCTTTGTGACCCCATGGACTGCAGCACGCCAGGCTTCCCTGTCCGTCACCAACTCCCGGAGCTTATTCAAACTCACATCCATCAAGTCGGTGATGCCATCCTACCATCTTATCCTCTGTCACCCCCTTCTCCTTTTGCCTTCGATCTTTTCCAGCATCAGGGTCTTTTCAAATGAGTCAGTTCTTCACATCAGGTAGCCAAAGTATTGGAGCTTCAGCTTCAGCATCAGTCCTTCCAAAGAATATTCAGGACTGATTTCCTTTAGGATGGACTAGTTTGATCTCCCTGCAGTCCAAGGGACCCTCAAGAGTCTTCTCCAACACCATAGTTCAAAAGCATCAACTCTTCAGTACTCAGTTTTTTTATAGTCCAACTTTCACATCCATACATGACTACTGGAAAAACCATAGCTTTGACTAGACGGACTTTTGTTGGCAAGGTAATGTCTCTGCTTTTTAATAAGCTGTCTAGGTTGGTCATAACTTTTCTTCCAAGGAGTAAGCATCTTTTAATTTCATGGCTGCAGTCACCATCTGCAGTGATTTTGGAACCCCAAAATATAAAGTCTCTCACTGTTTCCCCATCTATTTTCCTGGGCATATATCCAGACAAAACTATAATGTGAAAAGATACATGCACCCCTGTGTTCA
The DNA here is from genome assembly GCA_006410635.1 of Cephalophus harveyi. NCBI lineage: Eukaryota > Metazoa > Chordata > Mammalia > Artiodactyla > Bovidae > Cephalophus > Cephalophus harveyi. Next base: position 39,459 of record SJYT01080209.1, on the reverse strand, counting down.
CAGCAGCACTGTTTACAATAGCCAAGACATGGAAGCAACCTTAATGAAGGGGTAAAGATGATGTGTGGCAAATATATACAATGGAATATTACTCAGCCATAAAAAACAATGAAATAATGCCATCTGCAGCAACATGGATGCAATTAGAGATTATCATACTAAGTAAAGTGACTTAGAAGAGAAAGACAAATGTGGCATGATATCACTTACATGTGGAATCTAAAATACGACAAGAATGAACTTATCTGTGAAACAGAAACAGACTCACAGACATAGAGAACAGACTTGTGGTTGTCAAGGGTTGAGAGGGTAGGGGAGAGTTGGATTGGAGTTTGGAATAAGCAGATGCATACTTTACATATAGAGTGGATAAACAAGGTCTTATTGTATAGCACAGGGAACTATATTCAATATCCTGTAATAAACCATCCTAAAGGAGATCAGTCCTGGGTGTTCACTGGAAGGACTGCTGCTAAAGCTGAAATTCCAATATTTTGGCCACCACATGCAAAGAGTTGACTAATTGGAAAAGACCCTGATGCTGGGAGGGATTGGGGGCAGGAGGAGAAGGGGATGACAGAGGATGAGATGGCTAGATGGCATCACCAACTCGATGGACATGAGATTGGGTGAACTCCGGGAGTTGGTGATGGACAGGGAGGCCTGGCTTACTGCGATTCATGGGGTCACAAAGAGTCGGACACGACTGAGCGACTGAACTGACTGACTGAACTGATACACACACACACACCCATACACACATACATGCTCAGTCACTTCAGTTGTGTCTAACTCTTTGTGACCCTACAGACTGTAGTCCACCAGGCCCCTCTGTCCATGGGATTCTCCAGGCAGGAATACTGGAATGAATGGCCACACCCTCCTCCAGGCAATCTTCCTGATCCAGGGATCGAACCCAAGTCTCCTGCATCTCCTACATTGCAGGTGGATTCTTTGCCACTGGACCACCAGGTAAGCATATATATAACTGAATCATTTTGCTGTACACCAGAGAGACAATATTGTAAATAAACTATAATTCAATAAAAGAAAAAAAGGCAGACTGAGACTTAAGGTATGTTGGTACGTTAGCAACATATATAATCAGGAAAGGCAGAAAAGCTGAGACTGAAAAACAGGGCATAAGGATACCAACCAGTCTTGAGTAGCTAGCTTCTAGAATAGCCAGGAAGTCAAATGCCAAAGGACACAGCAGCCTCAAAGCTGATAATTAAGGGTCTCCATCAGTCAGGCAAAGAATAGCATCCGGATTCCATCTGATGTTGATAACTCCTTCACAGCAAGGCTCTTGCCAGGAATCAGAGTCCACAGGAAAGAGACTTGTCTGAAGAAGGCTTTCTTATCTCTTCTTGCTATTCTTTGGAACTCTGCATTCAGGTGCTTATATCTTTCCTTTTCTCCTTTGCTTTTCGCCTCTCTTCCTGTCTCTTATACACATCTCTGTCATGGCTAGACTATAATATTTAAAATATATTAAAATAAATTTAAGGATGAGAGATACTTTTCTCAAAGTCATTACTTTGAAAAGTGTCATATTCTGTTGGTTAAAGTGTACTTTGAGACAGAGCATGCTCTTATTTATTGTATTGATGTTCTGTTTCTTTGTAGGAACCAATATATTTTAAAGAAAAATAGTTTTAAAAAAGTAATTAGACTCCAATTAAAATAAATAAATTTAAATAAAAATAAAAACTAGTAAGAATGTTCCAGGAAGGACAAAAGGGACTAGATTTACTCTACTGCCTGAAGCAACCAAAAGATGAACCAAATTAATAGAACAGTACTTCTAAAGATACTAAATAGCAGGCTGAAAAGGATCTCAATCCATGAGACTAAGTAGTTAAATTAGGTGAGAACTGAGCTTACTCAACTGTACTAACTTGAATGAATTTTCAGGTTCTNAAGGGACTAGATTTACTCTACTGCCTGAAGCAACCAAAAGATGAACCAAATTAATAGAACAGTACTTCTAAAGATACTAAATAGCAGGCTGAAAAGGATCTCAATCCATGAGACTAAGTAGTTAAATTAGGTGAGAACTGAGCTTACTCAACTGTACTAACTTGAATGAATTTTCAGGTTCTGACAAACAGAGAGAAAGAACCCAGGCAAGCTTAGTTGTGTTAAGTTGAAGAAATGAAGCTGAGACCAAAGTGACTAGAATGCACAGGATACACTGCTGAAATGGATAGAAAATTGTAGACAGAACTTTGCAAGTGTGCAGAATACAGATTGATACATAAATATAAAGAAACTACTTGAGATAAAAAATATTAGAGATATTAGAAGTTCTTAGTTAAGTGGCTCAGTCGTGTCCAACTCTTTGTGACCCCATGGACTGTAGCCTACCAGGCTCCTCCATCCATGGGATTCTCCAGGCAAGAATACTGGAGTGGGTTGCCATTTCCTTCACCATTAGAAGTTCTTAGAGTGCCTGAAAAAGGTCTGTCTAGACAATGCTATGGTTTTTCCAATAGTCATGTATGGATGTGAGAGTTGGACTGCAAAGAAAGCTGAGCACCAAAGAATTGATGCTTTTGAACTGTGGTGTTGGAGAAGACTCTTGAGAGTCCCTTGGACTGCAAGGAGATCCAACCAGTCCATTCTGAAGGAGATCAGCCCTGGGATTTCTTTGGAAGGAATGATGCTAAAGCTGANCTGAGCACCAAAGAATTGATGCTTTTGAACTGTGGTGTTGGAGAAGACTCTTGAGAGTCCCTTGGACTGCAAGGAGATCCAACCAGTCCATTCTGAAGGAGATCAGCCCTGGGTGTTCATTGGAAGTACTGATGCTGAAGCTGAAACTCCAGTACTTTGGCTACCTCATGCGAAGAGTTGACTCATTGGAAAAGACTCTGATGCTGGGAGGGATTGGGGGCAGGAGGAGAAGGGGACGACCAAGGATGAGATGACTGGATGGCATCACTGACTCTATGGATGTGTCTGAGTGAACTCCGAGAGATGGTAATGAACAGGGAGGCCTGGCGTGCTGCGATTCATGGGGTCGCAAAGAGTCAGACACGACTGAGCGACTGAACTGAACTGAAGTTGCTCAGTCATGTCCGACTCTTCGTGACCCCATGGACTGCAGCCTACCAGGCTCCTCTGTCCATGGGATTTTCCAGGCAAGAGTACTGGAGTGGGGTGCCATCGCCTTCTCCGCAAGAGTTTCCTACAGCCAAGCCAGTTACAAACTAGCAAGAGGAATTCTACGTTCTATCTACAGGTGGTGCTAACAAAACTGCTTTAACCTCCTGACTTGGTTAGGATCTTCTAGGAAACTGGGGTCAGACTAGTCCAGCAAGTGAAGGAAATTATTGTCTCCAGCTGGGAAGAACTGGAGACAATAAAAGTAGAAAAAATGAGATCATTAAGGATAACAGGAACATATCTGTAACTACATAAAATGAAATGACACTTGAGTCTTATTTCAAAGCTGTTATCTCTGCTAAGAGTCCAAGGAACCCTTGTCAGTAACAAATCAGAGTTTTAATGAATAGGGCTATGGGAGTTCTATGTTGTATATTTCTAAGAATTCTGCTCTGAGCAGGCCAATGAAAAGAAACTTCTGCACATTTACTCAGACAGATATCTGTTCAGAGCGATAACAGGAATTGTTGTTTTGATCTCAGTAATAGTTTATGAAGCCGACTGGAGAGTCATGGAAAGAATGATCAAAGCAAGGACAAAAATAATCTATACTTTCTTTTTCCCATAGAGCCTGAAAAATCTTTTTAAACCGCCTTTCATTATCTTTTGAAACAACTTGTAGGGAAATAAAAGCAGATGTCTGGAGAAGTCATCAAGAAAAAGCCACAAATCAAAGAGATTTCAAGCAGGTATGTTTTAAATGAACTTGCTGAAGTTTGGGGGCTTTTTTGTCCATTCCATTCGAGCTGAACCCAGAGTGTTGGTGGCTGAGTGTTTTAGCAATTAGCACTTTCCCAAACCTAAATATTCTGTCATTTTACTTCTCTTTGGTAAGAAAAGACTTAAGAAAGTGGATGAAAGTATGACTTAAGAAACTCAAAAGAGCTTTCTTCTGTAATCCAACTCTTTAGTCCACAGGTAAAGCCACCTGGACCTGCGAAACTTGGAATAATTCCTTGTCTGTCTTTCTGTTATACTTGCAAGGGAAAAGTAAGATATCATTTCTTATGAGAGCTGTCTTGATTTATGGTACGTTCATTCATTCATTGGCTTTTTCTCTTTTTTCCTTTCTTTTCCAGAGTCATACTATTTAACAACAAAATTAAAAAGATCTTTTGGTAGTTTGGGTATTTTTTTATGTTTTCTGTTTAAAAGAACAGATAATTGTTTTCTACATAGCTAGAGGTTTTGCATAGACATTATTTCTGGATAAATAGAACTTCACCCAAAAGAGGTAATTTCTACAACTTTTGATCTTTCAGTTCAGTTCAGTTCAGTCGCTCAGTCATGTCCGACTCTTTGCGACCCCATGAATCACAGCACGCCAGGTCTCCCTGTCCATCACCAATTCCCAGAGTTCACTCAAACTCATGTCCATTGAGTTGGTGATGCCATCCAGCCATTTCAACCTCTGTCATCCCCTTTGCCTCCTGCCCCCAATCCCTCCCAGCATCAGAGTCTTTTCCAATGAGTCAACTCTTCGCATAAAGTGGCCAAAGTACTGGAGTTTCAGCTTTAGCCTCAGTCCTTCCAATGAACACCCAGGACTGATCTCCTTTAGAATGGACTGGTTGGTCCGGTCCAAGGGAATCTCAAGAGTCTTCTCCAACACCACAGTTCAAAAGCATCAATTCTTCAGTGCTCAGCTTTCTTCGCAGTCCAACTCTCACATCCATACATGTCTACTTGAAAAACCATAGCCTTGACTAGACGGACCTTTGTTGGCAAAGTAATCCTTAATATGGCATTAATTCTAAGTGGTTTTAGAATCAGAAGAAGCCTGAAAAGATCATTTTGCCTTATCCTCTGTGTTCTAATCATCAAGATATGTCTCTGTCTTCATTTTACGGAGTAAAGTTCAATATCATGCTAGAATTTTTCTGAAACTCAGAAAGCACAAGAATCCAGGACACCTGCCTCTTGTGGAGGGCCTTGATCTACCACTACTGCATGCTGTTTCTCTCCTGGAACAATGGCTGATTTAAATTATTTTATTATAAACCAGGCCATAGACACTAACTTAGTAATTGAGTTCTGTGGAATTTCCAAGCTAGATGACGATGATTGAAGAGTATATTCACAATAACAACATCATAATTAAAAGGTATTGTAGAATACTGTAGGCAATAAAATACATTTTTTCTTTTTAATGCAGTGATAAATAATAATTGGAGGCATTATTGGTAATTATTCTGATCCTCATATGAACACATATAATTATAGAATTTTTACATATCATAGAGAATATATTCTGGTCTGGAATAAGATTCTAAAGTCAAGAATTGTAACCAGCAAAACAAACAAAAAGACTCCTATACAGAAAGATGTGGTAGAACATGCTGGCACAATATGGTAAGAAATTTGCTGTGATCCCATGTGTCCTTTGGTAGATGGCTCTAGAAGGGGATGATTTGAGAGAATAGCATTGAAATATGTATATCATATGTGAAAGAGATGACCAGTCCAAGTTCAATGCATGAAACAGGGCACTCAAAGCCAGTGCACTGGGACAACTCAGGGATCGGAGTGGGGAAGGAGCTGGGAGAGGGGTTCGGGACAGGGGGACACATGTATACCCGTGACTGATTCATGTCAATGTATGGCAAAAACCACCATAATACTATAAAGTTATTAGCCTCCAATTATAATAAATAAATTAATATTTTAAAAAAGGATATGGGAAATCTAGGATTAAACATTTCCAAATGGGAATGATGAGTTTACACTCTTCTACCCTTGCCCCAAAGAATGCCATCACACACCACCAAGCATAGCTCACTCTAAATCCTGGCTTTCCAAGGAAGAAGAGTGCCACACAACAGACACCAAAATGAGGAAAGTGGAGTTCCCAGGTAGTCTCAAGCTTGGGCACCTCCTTGGTGGCTCAGATGGTAAAGAATCCACCTGCCAATGCAGGAGACCCAGGTTCTGTCCCTGGGTCGGGAAGATCTCCTGGTGATGGCTAACCACCCCAGTGGTTTTTTGCCTGGAGAATTTCAGGGACAGAGGAGCCTGACAGGCTACAGTCTATGGGGTCATAAAGAGTCAGACATGACTGAGTGACTAACACTTTCACTTTCAAGAAGCTTGTGTGGTGTCTCAAACCAGTCTTTCGGAAATCCTCATGTTCAGTGAGAAATGAGGATATAGAAAATACAGTTTACTGTTAAAAATGCATCATGTTTTAAAATGTTATTAAACAGGTATTTCTATGATACAGTTTTAACATGTTTTATAAAACTGAAGATTTGATTCTTGACATTAACAGTGTGAACTAAGACTTCTATCTGGTAAATTAACACTCTTAACTCCAGTGCATGTGGCCATGTATATTCTTTTCTTGTTTTAGAATAAAATCTTTTGGCATTGATATTTCTTATCAGTCTTGTCCGACTCTGTGTGATCCCATAGATTGTAGCCCACCAGGCTCCTCCATCCCTGGGATTCTCCAGACAAGAACACTGGAGAGGGTTGCCATTTCCTTTTCCAATGCATGAAAGTGAAGCATGAAAAGGAAGTCGCTCAGTAGTATCCCACTCTTCGCGACCCCACGGACTGCAGCCCACCAGGCTCCTCCGTCCATGGGATTTTCCATGCAAGAGTACTGGAGTGGGGTGCCATCGCCTTAGAAGACCCACAGATTTATTTTTCAAACACTGTGGTTATGATACTCTTTTAAAAGTTAGGCTAGACTGGTATAAATTCTATATGATTGATGGAAATTTTTTATTTTTAAAAAGTAGTATTTTTAAAATTTCATACTTATAGGTGAGTATTTCTAGACAAGATGTCCAGATTTACTTGTTTATGTAAGTATCATTTTATACATTGCTCTGTTCCTAAAAGAATACAAAGTGAAGTGAAGTCGCTCAGTCGTGTCTGACTCTTTGCGACCCCATGGACTGTAGCCTACCAGGCCTCTCAGACCATGGGATTTTCCAGGCAAGAGTACTGGAGTGGGTTGCCATTTCCTTCTCCAAAAAAATACACGGGAGACTAAAAACATATCAACTATTTGAATCTACCTTTAGATGATTAGATTAATTCAGGATTATATTGTAGAGAGATTCCTGGTGGCTCAGACGGTAAAGCGTCTGCCCGCAATGCGGGAGATCCGGCTTTGATCCCTGGATCAGGAAGATCCCCTGGAGAAGAAAATGGCAACCCACTCTACTACTCTTGCCTAGAAAATTCCATGGATGGAGGAATCTGGTGGGCTACAGTCCATGGGGTTGCAAAGAGTCGGACACAACTGAGCAACTTCACTCACTCACTCCTAGATGATTAGATTAATTCAGGGTTATATTGTAAATAGCTGTATTTGTCAACATAGGCTAGGATTGTGCTTTGGTAAAAACAAAAACAGACACACACACACAACCCCAAGTCCTAGCAGTTTAATAAAATCAAAAATTTGTTTTCTTGTTTACTATAAGTCTGTTTTGAGTCAGGGTAGCTCTTCAAGCAAATATCCTTCACAAAGAGACTCAAGAGATTGAGGCTGCTTCACCATCTTCTGATAGTAATATCATTTTTACTTTTATCAAAATTATTTGAGTGAGGGAATTCTTTAAGTATAATATGATGCTATCAACTGTAACTTTTATTCTAAGCTGTATCTATCTATAAATTCTTTGTTAGGATAGGGGTTTTTGGTTTTTGTTTTTTTCATCTATCTTCACAATACTTACACTTGCTACATTGCTTTTTAAGTGATCCTTAAAAGCATGCTTACATGATTATCTTTGTAAAGGCATACATGCGCTCATCATTCATCACCTCTGCCAAAAAACTAAAGCTGTTTACATTATTGTGCCTCCTTTTTTCTCTATCCCTTTGGAACAATTCAATCAAGTGACTTATACAAGCATTTTAAATTAGCATTGATTTTGGCCATCTCAGTTTGATTGTTTTCCCCAAACAATACTATTTGTTTTAAATTATCTCAAAAATGCCCTAAAATGTGAAAGACTTAAAAGAATCTGAATGTAAGATGGTATCCTTTTATTCTGAGGCATACTTGCATAAAATATTAATAGTTTATTAAATTCTAGGCATTATGCTAAATCCTAAAACAAAGATAACACACAGAGGCAGTGACAGACCTGAGAACTAGGCGTGTGGATATGCGTGCGTGTGCCATTTTGACTCTGGTAGGAAGGGTAGGATAGTCACAGAGGTGATACACTTGCTGAAGGCCAAGTGAGGTAGAGAGTGAACCATGAGAGGTTTAAGGGAAGGACATTCCTGCCAGAAGGAGTATTAAGCACAAAGCACAAAAGCCATAAGGTATGAACAAGTTCAGTTTGTTTAAGAGTCTGAAAGAAGGTCATTCTCTGGATGGAGAGCTGTAGAAGATTAGTTGAGAGGAGCAGGTAAGATGTGACTCATGCAGTCATACTAGCCACGGAGTGGAGCTTAGATTTAAATGTGCTGAAAAGTAGCAAATAGCCTGGGGGGTGTTTTTAGGGGTGAGTATGATCTCATTCCTATTTGACAAAGCCTACTCTGTCTTATACAGAGACTAGGGTCCAGGAGAGAGCAGTGGAAGCAGAGACTTGGTAGGAACTTAGGTCTCCAGTCCAGGTGGGAGCTGATGGAGGCTTGGACCAGCAATGGAGAAGGAGAAGCACAGACAGAATTCCATAAGGAAATTTCCAAGACACACAAAAAATGAATTGGAGAAATATTTGTACTCATATCAAAAAGGGCTGTTTTTCTACAGATCAGTAAGAAGACTGATAACACTAAAAATGAACAAAGAATACTAACATGAAGTTTGCATGTTAAAAAATAAATAAAAAGGAATTCTAAATATATGTTAAGTTGCTCAACCTCACTCCTAATAAGATAAATGAAAATTAAAATTACACTGAAACACTTAACTAGAAGATTGGCAAAAAGCAGAGTTTAACAGAACATAAATTTGGGGAAAATATGAAGAAATAGACACATACATTTCTGGTACAAATGTAAGTTAGTATACTTTGTGTAATGGACAATTTGGAGCTATCAAAATTACAAAGGATCTTGTTTGTAATGCCCAACAATTCTGCTTATTGTAATTTATCCTACAGATAAGCCTCTATTCTACACCCTGGTAACAGATGTAGTCAGTGTTTTGTCCATATTTCTCAGAGCTGCAGCCCTTAGTTAATGCCTCTTAGATGTTGGTGTGTTTACCTTTCTCTCCCCACTTCAGGATGGAGTTAATTGGAAGGGATATGTTTTGCTCCTTTCTCAGATTTCCCCATTTTTAACTTCCTATTAGGTTAATCTCCACTTACCTGCTGAGGTACCAGCTTAACAGTATACCACTGGTTGCCTTATTTTCACTGCATCACTTTCCTCTTCCTTTACTGGTCTTACTAGCACCTCTAAATAAACAACTTGAAATCAATGTTGCTTTCTGGAGGAACCCAACTAAGAGTATCCTCAACCTCTTCACTTGTTAGATTCCTAATGCGGGTGTTCCTAGCATTTGGGCAGGGTAAGTCTATGTTATATAGGCCAACCCCTACATTTGGGGACTTTTAGTATCCCTCTTCCCTAGAAACTAAACGTCAATAATGCTCTAGTTACTTAATCAAAAACTTAATCCATGAATTTTTACATTTCCACATGTCTCTGTCTCTTTCTGGGAACAAAGCTTTCCCGGAGCCCTCACAAGCATCTTCTCTCATGCTCCTCTCACCACTGGACCTAGTGGTGGGCTAGGCATCCTCCTTACTGTTTTACTTACTGCTTCTAGATCATTTATCTTACTCTTCCCCCAAACTCCAGCTTTGAACTCATTTCTTCCTACTGTAACATGTATCCCTTATCATAAGGGTACCCACTGAAGATTTTTCTCACTCCTTGAAGATTTCTTCTCACTCCTTGAAGATTTTATCCCGATTCATTGTCATTCTATCCAACACTACTCCTACAATGATTGTTGGTGACCATAATATTTACTATGGCCTCTCAGTTCCCTGACCTTCTCTCTTCTCTTTTTCCAGTGCCCTTATCTTTTTCAAAAGAGAACTTCTCACTACAGTATGTCTACCTCTGTGTATCTGTGCCCCATACAGCCTTCCTTCCTGTTACTACAAATGAACTGCCCCTGCCCCTATCTAGACCAACATATTCTCTAGTATCCTAACCCCATACTTCTTTGCCTACTCAAGGACATCACTCCAGGAAATCTCATCTCTCTGCCTGCATCACCAATTTTTCCCTTTCCACTGTGTTACTCTTTTGGCATTCACGTACACTGCAATTCTGCCCATCAGAAAATGTTAATACACTCACCTGGTTTTTGTCCTACTTTACTGGCTGCTGTGTCATAGCTTTCCTTGTGGGTTCCTCCTTATTCTCCTGATTTCTAACCAATAGAGGGCCCCAGGGTTCAGTTTATGGTTTTTTCTCTATGCCGCCTCTATTAGTGATTTCATCCAGTTTCATGGCTTTTAATACCACATACACATGAACAACTCCAGAATTTATTTCTTCAGCCCTCTCCTCTGAATTCCAGACTCACATATCCAAAATTCTACTTGATCTCTATCTTGATACCTGGATAAATGGTTTTAAATGGAAATGTTCAAGCCAAACTTCCTATTTCTTATTAATGAAACATGCTCCTTCCGTGGTCTTCACCCACTTGGGAAACAGCATACCCATCCTTCCAGTTGTTCAGACCATACTCCTGGTATCATTATTTGATTTTTATTTTTCTCTCATGAGCTACATCTACTTTATTAGATTAGAATTCAACTACCACTTACTCCTCCATTACCAGTGAAGATGTCTATCAAAATTATAAACATACTTGTCCTTTGACCCAACAATTCTGCTTATTGTAATTTATCCTACAGATAAACCTTTGTTTTATATCCTGCTATCAGATGTTGTCAGCATTTTGCCCCATTCCTCAGATCTGCAGGTCTCAGTCAGTGCTTCCCAGATGTTGGTGTGTATTTACTTTCTCTCTCTCTCCCTGGAGAGGGACTAATTGGAAAGGGGTGTGTTTTTCTCCTTTCTCAGATTGCCCCATTTTTAACTGAGGAGGTTAAGCTCTAGTCACCCACTGAGGTACCAGATTAACAGTGTACCACTGATAGTCCAAACTATCAATTTTTAAAAACTGCAATAGCCTTGTGAGTTTCCTATGTTTATTTCTGCCCCCTTTCCCTAGTCTAATTTCAACAAAGAAATCAGAGCAATCTTTAAAGACTTAAGTTAGATCATGTTAGTACTTCAATCAAAATTCTGCAACTCAGTGGAGTAAAGGCAAAAGTCCATACAAAGGCCCATAGACCACATAGAATCTAATCCCCAGCATTACTCCACGTTCCCTCTTTGATTAACTTGAATAAAAAACTGGAGAGTGAGGCAAATGCAGATACATTTGGGGGTTGGAACTATTAAGACTTGCTAGTGGGTTGGATGTGGTAAGATTATGGAAAGAGAATAATCAAAAACGGTAAAGGAATCTTTAGTTTTTGGCCTGAACATCTGAACAAATAATTGTGTTACCAACTTTCATAAGAAAGTTATAGGAAGAGTAGAATGGGTCTGATATGTGTTTAGGGGATGGGGTTACAATGAATAGATAAGAATTTTGTCATGTACGTATTAGGTTTTAGGGACTTATTAGACATCAAAATGAAAATTATGCATATGCAGCTGGTTATACAAATTTGCTAAAAGAAAACTAGGTTTGGTTTCACGGAACAAGAGAAAATAAAGTGCTGTGTTGAAAAGGATGCAGTGGCAAACTATTTTTGATATTGCTAAGAGTGAATAAAATTGGGGCAAAGGCTCATAGACAAAGTGTCTATGAGTTAGACACTCAGGTCCCTGGTGACCTTGAAAGACTGTGTCAGTGGAGTTGTGGGATGAATGAAGGAGAGATGAGAGAAGTTAAATGGAGGACAGTTTATACAACTGATTTGAGAGTGGGAAGATAAGTTGGTTACCTTCTGATTATCATCATTCTTGAAACATCCTTATTATGATATGTGCTGTGCTTAGTCACTCTGGAGTGTCCAACTCTTTGTGACCCCACGGACGGTTGCCCACCAGGCTCCTCTGTCCATGGGGATTCTCCAGGCAAGAATACTGGAGTGGGTTGCATGCCCTCCTCCAGGGGATCTTCCCAAGCCAGAGATCGAACCCAGGTCTCCCACATTGCAGGCAGACTCTTTACAGTCTGAGTCACCACCATATAATTAACCATAATTTTCTTTCTTGGCCATGCCACTTGTGGGATCTTAGTTGCCCAACCAGGGAGTGAACCTGGATCTTCAGCAATGAAAGCACCAAGTCCTAACTACTGGACTGCCAGGGAATTCCCTAAATTGAATTATTCATATTATTTTTAAAAATAAATCAGTGATTTTATTTATATATTCTTGGCTGTGCTGGGTCTTCATTGAGGTGAGCAGGTTTCATTAGTTGTGGCTCACAGGCTTAGTTGCTCTGTGGCATGTGAGATCTCAGTTCCCCGACCAGGGATCAAATCCATGTTCCCTACATTGGAAGTTGGATTCTTAACCACTGGACCACCAGGGAAGTCCTTATTCCTCTTATTTTTGAGTTGTAAAACTTTTTTATACAATCTGTATTCAAGTCCCTTACCAGATATATAATTTGAAAATATTTTCTGCCTTTATTTTGGTTGTCTTTTCACTTTCTTGATAGTGTCCTCTAAAAAATGAGTTTTTAATTTTAATGAAGCCAAATGTATTTAGATTTTCTTTGGTTGTTTTGTGTCATCATATCTAAAAATTGCTGCCTAATTAAGCATTAATTAGGTCATTAAGATTCATAATCATGTTTTCTTTCATCAATTTTATAATTACAGTTCTTACATTTTTGTTTTTGATCTATTTTGAGTTAATTTTTGTATATTTTACATGACTATCAATTTTATCCTGTTGTGCATACAATTCTTTCCTTAATTTCATTCTTAATTTCTTTCTGCCTGAGAAATGGCTTGTAACTTTTCTAATGAATTCTTTCAGCTTTTGTATGTCTGAAGATATCTTTACTTCACCACGTTTGTTGAAAGACATTTTAGCAGGACATATAAGTCCAAACTGACAAGTTTTTCCTTTCATTACTTTAAGGATGTTCCTCCACTGTGTTTTCAATTGTAAGACACGACTGAGTGACTGAACTGAACTGAATTTAAAAAAGCAAACTCATGTCACTCTCACCTTTATTGCTCTGTACGTATCTTTTATCTCTGGATGGTGAGGTTCTTCCCCTTTATCACTATTTTTTTGGACAATTTTGTGATGATAGACCTACGTGTAATTTATGTACTTCATGTTTCTTGTGATGGAGTTTCATTAAGGCTCTTGAATTTGTGGGATTACAGGTTTCACTGTTTGAAAAGTTTGGGGACATATTTTCCCAAATATTTTTTTTGTCCCTACATTCTTTTCTCCGATGGGGACTCTAACTACTCATTTATTAGCCTACTTGAAGTTGCTCCACAACTCACTGATGCTCTTTAATTATTCTGGATTCTTTTTTTTGGGGGGGGGGCGGTTCTTTTTGGATTGTTTCCATTGCTATGCCATCAAACTCTTTAATCTTGTTGTTGTTATTCAGTCACTCAGTCATGTCTGACTCTGCAACCCCATGGACTGCAGCATACTAGGCTTCCCTGTCCTTCACTATCTCCTGGAGTTTGCTCAGATTCATGTCCATTGAGTAGGTGATGCTATCTAACCTTCTCATCCTCTGCCACTCCCTTCTCCTTTTGCCTTCAATCTTTCCCAGCATCAGGGTCTTTTCCAATGAGTCAGCTCTTCTCATCACATGGCCAAAGTATTGGAGCTTCAGCTTCAGTATCAGTCCTTCCAATGAATATTCAGAGTTGATTTCCTTTAGGATTGTCTGATGGTTTGATCTTCTTGCTGTCCAAGGGACTCTCAAGAGTCTTCTCCAGTGCAATTTGAAAGCATTAATTCCTTAGTGCTTGGCCTTCTTTATGGTTCAACTCTTACATCCATACATGACTACTGGGAAAATGAAGTTCTCATGGCTAGAATACTGGAGTGGATTGCCATTCCCTCCTCCAGTAGACCAAGCTGTGTCAGAACTCTTCACTATGACCTGTCCATCTTGGGTTACCCTGCATGGTATGGCTCATAGCTTCATTGAGTTATGCAAGCCCCTTTGCCATGACAAGGCTGTGATCCATGAAAGGGTCACTAATCTTATCCCCTGATATATATAATTTGCTGTTAATCCCATCTTGGAGAAGGAAACAGCAACCCACTCCAGTACTCTTGCATAGAAAATCCCATGGACGGAAGAGCTTGGTGCAGGCTACTGTCCATGGGGTCACAAAGAGTCGGGCATGACTGAGTGACTTCACTTCACTAATCCCATCTAGTGTATTTTTCATCTTGCTTACTGTACTTTTCATCTCTAGAAATACGATTGAGATCTTTTTTTAAATCTCTGCATAACTTTTTGAATATGGAAGGCAATGGCACCCCACTCCAGTACTTTTGCCTGGAAAATCCCATGGACAGAGGAGCCTGGTAGGCTGCAGTTGATGTGGTCACGAAGACTCAGACAGGACTGAGGGACTTCACTTTCACTTTTCACTTTCATGCATTGAAGAAGGAAATGACAACCCACTCCAGTGTTCTTGCCTGGAGAAGCCCAGAGACGAGGGAGCTTGGTGGGCTGCCGTCTATGGGGTCGCACAGAGTGGACATGATTGAAGTGACTTAGTAGCTGGTTACATTAATTGAATTAATGTACTCTGCTAATAATATCATTTGTATCAATTTGTGTCACTTTTGACTTACCGATTATTCTCCTCATTATGATTGTATTTTCCTGTCTTTCTGCATGCCTGGTAGTCTTTGGCTGCATGCATACTTTGTAGGGGCTTTCCAGGTGGCACTAGTGTAAAGAATCCACCTGTCAATGCAGGAGACATAAGAGACATAGGTTCAATCCCTGGGGTCAGGAAGATTCCCTGGAGGAGGGCATGGAAACCCACTCCAGTATTCTTGCCTGGAGAATTCCACAGACAGAGGAGCCTGGCAGGGTATGGTCCATTGGGTCACAAAGAGTAGGACACAACTGAAGCAACTTAGCACACATGCACATACTTTCTGGACTTTATTTTGTTGGGTACTGGATGCTTTTGAATTCTCATAGAGTTTCTTGAGCTTTGCTCGGGAATGATAAGTTATTTAGAAACAATTTGATCCCTTCAGTTTTTGCTTTTACAGCTTGACAGATTGGGAGCAGTTCTCAGTATAAGGCTAATTATTTCCCACTAATGAGGCAGGACCTTCTTAAATAATCTACCCAGTGCCTTATGAATTATGAGTTTTTCCATACAGCTCCTAAGAACTGACAATGGCATAGACTCTCATGCTTCCAGATGATTCTTTCCTGGGCCTCATGTAGTTTCCTCATTGGCATATGCTGATCAGGACTCTGCTGAATATTTGATAAGGGTCCCTCTGCAGACTGCCAGTGTTCTCCTGGTAGCTCAGTCCTCTTTGTCACTCATTTCAACTCTGTCTTGATCCCTCTAGACTCCAACCTCCATCTCTTCAATTCAGGGTCCTAATTGGGCTTTACCTCAGTTCTTCTTCCACGTGCCATGGCCTGAAAACTTTCTCAAGTGGATACACTGGGGCGACAGTTGGTCTCATCTCTTGTTCCTTTCTTTCAACAATCACTGTCATTCATTGCCTGATGGCCAGTGTCTTGAAAACCAGTGTTTCATGTGTTTCGTCTGCTTTGGTGTTGTTTTCATTTTTTTGTGTGTTTTGTTTTGGTTGTTACAGGTGGGAGGGTAAATCTAGTCCCTATTATTCCATCTTGGCCATACAGCTTTTCTTAAGCAGAGGTGGCAAGGAAGAATCTGAAATAACCCATCATCAACATTTTTCCTCCAATATTTATGATGAGATTGGGAAATCTGGCTAGGCCATTTCTATATATATTTATAGTTTTTGCTTCTCAGATCTCAAAAAATGGATGAGGCAAACACTGATACTTCAAATGATTCCTTCTCCAGAAAGAAGAGACTTCCACTGGGGAATATATTGATTTGTAGTATGGAATGCTAGCCAAAGTTTTGTTCTGGCAGAGTTTGCAGATCCAAATGTGTACACAGGGTAGATAGAAGATGTGAAGTTGTAAGCCAGAAGTAACATGTGATAAACTGGGGCAATGACAGTGAATGTAGAGGTAGGCCTGGTCCAAAGTCATTCAAATTCAATAGTATGATAGCAAATAAGAGGACCCAAACTTTCTGGCTCAGCTTAATGGCACTTTCTAGATCATAAACTCTTACTACCTACCTCAATTATAAGACAGTTCTTACTAAAATACTTTATGAAAAAAATCTGTAAGAGCAATATATAATATTTTTAGCAAATGCAAGTCTGTGTGCCTGATGTACAGTGAGGCCAAACAATACCAAAATGTCTGACTTTGGATCAGAGAAAGGTTTA
This sequence comes from Cephalophus harveyi, assembly GCA_006410635.1. Lineage (NCBI taxonomy): Eukaryota > Metazoa > Chordata > Mammalia > Artiodactyla > Bovidae > Cephalophus > Cephalophus harveyi. Next base: position 22,798 of record SJYT01080209.1, on the reverse strand, counting down.
TTGCAGAGCCATAGCAAAGAGACTGGTGGCTCATGCCTTGCTGTTGCTTAGCTGACTCTCTGCGACCCCATTGACTATAACCCACCAGGTTTCTCTGTCCATGGGATTTCCCAGGCAAAAATAGTGGAGTGGGTTGCCATTTCTTTCTCCAAGGAATCTTCCGGACCCAGGGATCCCTTGTGCCTCCTGCATTAGCAGGCGGATTCTTTACCACTATGCCACCTGGGAAGCCAGCTGGAAAGCTCATGTCTTAAAACCTCCAAACTCCTCGAAAGCACTTAGCAAATCCCTTTTTATAGGAAAGGTGAGGGAGGGGCGTGGTTAGTTGTTGCACACTTCTTGGTGTCAGACCCTTTGCCCTTAAGGTCAGGTCATGGCTAGGTAATGAATGATGTTCCTATAAACCTCCACCAAACAAAACATTATTACCTGGTCTGACAAGAGAGTGCAAGGTCCCAAGGCTCAGCTTCACCCTTTGAAGTCCAAATCCTGGCTACAAGGAGGCAGATCTCAGCTGGAGGTGCTTTCAGTACCAGACCCTGCTCAGGTGTTATCACTGAGCAAACCAGGCATCCAGGACTCATGTTTTTCATTTAAACTGGAGAGGCCTATGTGTACAGGATCAAAAGGAATGCATGTTGCAGCAAATGCCATTCATGTTAATTTCCAGCTCACAACAACTGTCCTTGTTTGAGAATAGCCCCAACCACAGAGGAGGACCTGAAGTAATGATGTGCAGCATCCTTGCAGCTTAACCCTGACCTCTGGCCACCTCCCAGCGGTAGACAATAGATCTACATTGTACCAATTTTTGAAAATTGAACAGAGAGACTGAAGCTACCTGAAGCTGTTACCTTAATGGAGTGCGTGTGTGTAAAGTCACTTCAGTCATATTTGACTCTGTGCGACCCTATGGACTGTAGCCTGCCAGGCTTCTCTGTCCATGGGGTTCTCCAGGCAAGAATATTGGAGTGGGTTGCCATGACCTCCTCCAGGGGATCTTCCCAACCCAGAGATTGAACCAGTGTCTCTTCATATCACCTGCATTGGCAGGTGCTTTGCCACTAGCGCCTCCTTAATAGCATTGTCCATATACTCCAGTTGCTGAGGCCTCTGGAGACTGTCGCCATCATTAGGCTGCAGAGGTGAGGATGAAGGAGAGGTTCGCTGTTACCTTGAGGCCTGGGCCGGGCCAGTGGGAGGTCACGGGGAGGGGTCTGGAGCTCTGTGGGACATAGCCCTCAGCCTGACCCTGGGCCCTTAGCTCACTTGCCAGGCCCAGGCCTTAGGGCCTAGAGGACCCAGAGGACCCTAGCAAGAAGGTCCTTTCACTGCAGTGTACGCTGCGAGCAGCACTGGGAGGCTGACTATTGGCAGAGTATAGGACCTCTAACCTCCCACGAAGGGTCTCGCAATAACAGGCACTAACAGCTGTGTGCCCACTCCACCCCATTACAATATTAATTATAGTGATTATATTATTCATGTTGATAAGTCTTTTGAAGAGGCTCCATAGGTTTCCAAAGAAGATTAACCAGAATGCAGGGCGGGGGGCGGGGGTAGGAACAAACATAGATGCGGAAACAAACTTAATTCTCCTGATGCAGCAACCTTTTTACCAATCTTGGAAACATAAAGCTTAGCAATATATTCATGTTAAGGATCATACATCTCTTCTATCTTCCCAGCAAAAATAGCCCTATTGCTACAACTTGTTTCTCCTGTTTTACAACCTGCTTCGATCAACATTTTCTTAAGCTAGTAAGAAAGCTAACTGTCAGAGTTGAGACAGGAAACTGGCTTTAGGAACTTGCTGACAACATAAGCTAGGAGAGATAGTTTCAGACATCTGGCATCAATATTTTTAACAATAATTTCTGGATATTTCTTTTTTGGCTGTTCCTCGTAGCTTGGGAAGCTTATAGAATCTTAGTTTCCCAACCAGGAATTGAACCCTGGGCCATGGCTGTGACAATACCAAGTCCTAATGACTGGACTATCAGGGAACTCCCAATAATTTCTGGATCTTAAACAGCTACAGTTTGTTTCCAGTGTCCTAGAAATCCAATGGTGAAGAAGAATATCATATTAGGAACCAATAATATGAAAAATTCTATTGATTATGACCTAGCAGTCATGCTCATAAATTTCTAACTTTGCTGCTACTCAACGTAGTCTATATAAGTATAGTCCCAGAATATCTGAGTTATGACAGAAATATAGGTTCCTACTAATATTAGAGGTCCCTTGCCTTAAAGGACATCAAAAGATATCAGCATATGATAGTCAATAAAGTATTAGTGTGGTTTTTTAATATCTAATAAAAATAATATTAATATTAATTGTATGAAGTAAGTGCACTTAGTTAGGCAGTCCAACCACAGTATTCAGCAGGAAGTTGAGTCTCTCCAACATAAATACTTAGTAAAAGACACATGACTGCTATGACAGTGATCAGTGACAGGGTTTATGGATCTCTAAAATGTTAGAGAGGGTACGTTCCATGACTGAACTTCATTTTTAAAGTCCTCTTCCAAAATCTCTTTGAAAGTCAAAAAAAATTTTTAACAGTCTAAATTAAGAAGTGACTTTATAAAAAGAATAGCAAAATTAAAATTTTCCTAAAATAAAAATTTTAAAGAGTAGAAAAACCTATTTTTCCAAGTAGACTGGGTTAGATCAGTGGTTCTCAACCTAAGGTTTTATGCTTTTTGCTCCACCTTTTCTTTCAGTGCATTTTGGCAATGTTTAGAAATGTTATGGTTGGCAAAACTGAGGAGGAAGGTGTTACTGGCATCTAGCAGCTAGAGGCAGGAATTCCACCAAACGTTTTTACAATGTACAGAGCAGCCTCCTACAACAAGAATTATCCAGTCCCAAACATCAATAGAACCAAGATCAAGAAATCCAGTGTTACAAGAAGGCCGTGTGATGCTATTAAACTTCAGTATAAATTCCAACTGAGAAATACCTTTCTGCTAACTTTCAAAATTACATTTGTTTTGAGGGAAAAAAGTCTTATTCACCACTTTTAAGTAACTTCTTACATTTTATCATTCATAAAATCCTTTCATTAATCTCATTTGCTCTTCACAGCTCTGATGAAGAAGTCATCTTTTTTTCCCTGTTTTACTACCCACAATGCTGTTGTGCAAAAAGAGGCTTAAGGTACTGGGGTGAGGTCACACAAGTTCAGCTTCTGGTTGGATAATCTAGTGCCCTTTCTGCTATCCTACAGCTGTCACACTCTTGTTCAGAACACTATATAAAAGGGGATTTAAAATATTTTAAAGCAGGCTGTTGTGCATCTATATGGCTATGACTCCAGAAGACAGTTGTCATGTGCTTTAAGGACAGAGAATGGGAGAAGGACTGGGCTTGGGCTGGGTATTACCAGCCCAGTACCATACATACTGGAAAGCAAGTATGGGAGGTAAGGAGCTAAAAGAACAATGACATTAGCCAAGCCAAGTGGAGGAACACAAACAGATCCTTAAGTTAGACCCTGATACCGGGAAAGAGTGAAGGCAGAAGGAGAAGAGGTGACAGAGGATGAGATGGTTGGATGGCATCACTGATTCAACGGACATGAACTTGGGCCAACTCCAAAGGAGGGTGAGGGACAGAGAAGCCTGGTGTGCTGCAGATCATGGGGCTGCAAAGAATCAGATATGACTTGACCACTTAACAACCACCTCCCAGGTCTTCCCTGGTGGTCTATTGGTTAAGACTGCACACTTCCAATGCAGGGGGCACGGGTTCAATCTCTGGTGGGAGAACAAAAATCTTGAAAGGCGCACAGTACAGCAAAAAATAAGGTAAAATAAAATGATTACTTCTCTGTGAACATCATTCCTTCCCCTATAAACAAGAAAAGACCCTTACTAAAACATTAAATGGACAAATGTGCTGAGTCTAACCAGAAAAAAATAAGCCACACTCATTATTTTCAACAGAGAAGATCTGGTATTTCCATTGCACAAATGATGGAAAAACTAAGAATTCAGGGATTAGCAACCACAAGAAGCCATTACGCTTTTAAACAGGCCAGAGGGAGGAAACAGTATTGCCAGGGCTGATTCGGTGGTAGACTTGTCCAGCAGAGTTGGAGCCTGGGAGATATCACAGTTGCTACAGGGGAGGGTGCCTAAGGCAGAAAAAGAGGGGAATAATACACCAGCTTCTCCACTCCTCCTTCCTTCCAGAATCCTGACAATGTCTCCTGTTGAATATCCAGCAGAAAGCCAGCTGACACAGGAGCCTGGGAAATAGTCTGCAAGAGCTGTTTAAGATGTGGAGCAGAGAGGGGAAAGGGTACTGGGTGGGTGGGAAGGCAAACAGGTTCAGAATCATAGCATATGCCACAAGAGGGACACCACGAATTAGTGCACGGCATTAAGTGAATATTCCAGGACCTAAATCATGTTTTCCTTCAAGTAAAGGAAAATATATCTTAAACCTATCCTGGCTCAAACAAATAAATCAGTAAAATAAAAATCAAACTCAGAAAGTCAACTTGGCAAATGAAGCACAATAACATTTTGTATAAATATCCAGACTTTTTATGGTTAAGTGATTACAACTGAGAAAAATAAAAAAGAAAAGAAAAGAAAGAAAACAGCTTTAATAGGCGTTCAGAAAGGAAGCTGGGCTTTTTCACACCTGTTTTGCACACAGTAGGCTCCACATTCAAAATAGAAGCAAATTCTTGCTGAGCTCTTGACAACATGAAAATAAAAACATATATCACCTCTCCTCTCAAAATTGTAGACTGCAGCAGAATACGATTTTTAAAAGGCTAGCCTAATTTTCTTTCTGGGGAAAAAAATATTAAGAAAAGGAGACTGAAGAAGCAAGAGTGGTTCTTCAGTTCTATGCATTGAATATTCATAATTCAATTTTAATAAATATATTGAAATGATAGAGTCACTAGAATAAAATCCAGGAATCCTGTAAAGTAAAAGCCAAACTTCTAATGGCTATTTCAGCTAAGTAACAGTTAATACTTAGAAGAGATATAATCTGGGGTAATTGCTGGGGACATTTTGGTTTCTTGTATATAAATTCAATCTGCAATAATGAATAATCAGGAAAACCTGAAGAGAAGTGTAGCAGTAAGGCCACGTGTCACAGAGGCATTAATAGTGCCTCCTTCAGGGAAGGAGACACTCAAAACACAAGACAGAGATGTGAGCAGGTACTTAAGTAGAAAAATGCAAAGTGTGATTTTTGGTAGTTATTCTGCTTTGGACACAAGTGGGCTTTGCTGGTCAGTCCTAGCAGACAGGGTAAGACTGTACATCCAAACTGTAGTAGCAGACCTGTCTGATACAGCAGAGGGGGTGGCGGGGGTGGGGGAAGGCAGAGAGATGGATGGAGCTGCACACTTACAAAAGTCCAATCCAAAAACATCATCACTGTCATATCTACAGCGTCAAGCAAACATATGCCAGAATTGAAAGCTGCAGTCTCAGGGGGTGAGGGGGCTTCAAGACAATACCCCAAGGCCCTCAGTGGTAGGAGGAGTGCTGTGAAAGGGAATCTACAGGACGGTGATGCTGTGCAATCCAGACTAGCCAGCTAACGTTGGCAACAGGGCTTCCCTGGTGGCTCAGCAGTAAAGAATCCATTGCCTGCCAGTGCAGGAGAGGCAGGTTGAGTCCCTGGGTCAGGAAGATCCCCTGGAGAAGGAAACGGCAACCCACTCCAGTATTCTTGCTGGGAAATCCTATGGACAGAGGAGCCTGGTGGGCTACAGTCCATAGAGTCGCAGAGTCAGACATGACTAAACAGCAACAAAACATGTGAGCAGCGTGGGTAAAAAATGAGTGACCAAAGCAGGGATCAAACAGAGAAACCCAGTTAATAAAAACTGGGGAAGAGAAAGATTTCAGTGATGATGAGATTGGGGGGGAAAGCCCTGAGATAGAGTCAAGCGTGGAAGAGCTTGCCTCCCCGCTCCCAGTGCCATTTTTTAATCCTTTTAAGGGTTCAGGTTCTCACTACAGGCACAGTGCCCAGGACCCGTAAGTTTTTCCAGGTTTTATCAAACTGTTTTGAGAGCTGGAAAAGAAAATGTCTTGGCTCTAAAATACATAGAGAATTGCAAAATGAAATTATTAAATATTTTGAAAGGAAAATTAGATGAATCTCATTTTGCATAACAAAACATTGTATTTTTCATGTAAGATGTGGCTACATCTTTTCATGTTTGAGAAGAGGCCTCTATATCTAGGATTTATATAGCCCTAAAGTTGGCCCTTCTCCAGCCTGGCATAGTTCAGACAGAGAAGGTCAAGGGTGCTAAAACTTCAGCAGGGATGGACAGGCAGGGAAGGGAAGGCAAAAAAACCAAATCACCTAGGCTAGAAATGCAGGGAAGGGGAGGGAGGCTTGCAGAGAGTGTGTCTGGCAGGTACCTTCACAAAGGCTGGGCTTGACTGGGTGCTGGGATGTGCAGGCGCAGTGTCCCCAGATACGGATGGCACTGTCTGGTTTCTAATTTTGGAAATGGCCATACCAGGATTTCCAATCTGGCAAGCACGCTGGCGGCAAAGGGCTCTGAATAGCAGAGAAAACCATCTGTAGGCAGGCGGCCACTCAGTGTGGTGTAGGGGTATGAATGCAGATTTGGCAACAGCTAGACAGCAGGGTGTAGTTTCTAAAGCAGGGAGGCAGCAGAAAGTAAGACAGAACTCAATCCATCTGAGGCTGCAGGGCAGGAGGAAGCAGCAATCAAGGAACACTGAGGCCCAGAGATTCCAAGGTTCCTGGGTTCACTAGCATCTGATTGGCCACTGGGCAGCCCCAGGAACACCGCTGCAGCTCACCCAATGGGCCCTGTGGGACTTCTAGATTGCTGGTCTGGGAGCAGCGCCCAGTTCTACATGCATCCCCTTGTAGAAGGAGTGCTTAGTCTGAGTGAAACTGAAGCCCATCTGAGATCCCGCTGGAGGCAGGGCCCCTTAATATGTCCAGAAAAAAACAGCCATGGGGCTGCCATTTCTTGAGTTAGGGTCAGAAGAAAGTGGAGTGATATGCCCCAATTTTGAAGAAGGTTAGAGTCTGAGACCCACCCAGTGGGCGTGCCAGAGGCAGATGTTTAGACTCCTCTAACCAGCAATTGCCCTGATAGGCATTAGGGTGTGTCTCTCTGGGAGGGGACCAAAGACCCTGACCTGGAGACATTGTGATGACTGAGCAGAGATAAAAGAGGAGGGGACAGCGGCTGCACCTCTAGAGCCATTGGGGGCTGCTGCAGAGGCTGGTGACCCTGGCTGGAGAGCACAGTGGAGCGTTCCAGGCTTCCCCTGGGACTATCTCCAAGAAAATCAACCGCAGAATCAACCGCAACTTCTCAGGTTACCTGGGAAGCTGAGAAGGGGCAAGGTCGGGGCACCAGCAGAGGAGAGAGAGTTTAGCTGGCCACGCTGAAGAAGGGAGAGATCATCAAGGACTACTAGATCATGGCAGCAGCGCCCGCCTGGATCCTGGCACAGTAAAAATATTTCCAGCAACCGTAAGTGACCTTGGGTGAGAGTTCTCAGGGTACACCTAGAGCGATGCTCTAGGGGCCTTGGATAATCCTGTAGAAGAGATCATTTTTGTTGTTTTCTCACATTACATTGTGAATAGAGGACTTCCAAGTAGGGTAACCAAGATTTTTCCAAGACAACGTATTGTGTAGGTAGAGGTATTGTGTCTCACTCATTGAGCATTATGGATCCAGAATCTAGGGATTACTGGTGGTTTAAGAGCCTCAAAATGTTTCAAACTTGGTTAAATTTAATCTTCAGTTAAATTTCTAGAAAATGTAACAGTATGCCAACTAGCAAACTGCTGCAACTCAACTCTTACTCTCCACATGGTGATAAAACAGCAAAAATCCTTTCTCCTACAGTAGACAGAGTATGCAAAGAACCAAAGCATTAAATACATGAATGTATCTGAAACAAGGGAACATCTCAAAATATTTGACATATCATAGCTGAGGACATGAAAATAGAAAATGTCAAGGAAGGACTTAAAAGACATAAAAGAACCTGTTCTCAGAGTTCTAGGGCCTATTCTCAGTTTTCTTGGAGTGATTTTTAAGTGATAACTGCATCAAACTTGCCCTTTTTAGGGGGCATCACTACACAAGAGTTCTAAGTATAATGCTAGAGTTCTTAGGTTTTTAGATCCTTAAAAAGTGAATATTATATAATGTAAAAGTACTACAAAACTAGGAATTTATACGCAAGATGAAAAGCCAGAGATAAGAAAGAAATGGAGACAAAGGGGGAAAAAATGAGATTACATGTAATGGACAGGCTATTCAACAAAGGTTTTAGTGTTTTCCTCCAGATAAAAGGCCTAATATCAACAACAGTGAAAGATAATTACCAAAAGAGCTTTTCTTTTCTTTCCACCTAAATTCCAAAAACTAAAGGTTAAGTGTCTGATCACAAGTGTTAGCTTGTGAAAAGTAAGACCAGAGTGGTTCCCTTGAAAAAAATTTAAGATAGGAGGGAATACGGTTAGCAGAAGCCAGCTCACTAGAAGAGAAGCATTTGGTGAACCACATTAGTAGGATAAGGGTACAAGGCAAAATGTCCAGGGGAGCTCAGAGAGCATGTCACTTGGGATTCATGAAGGATACTGTTTGCTAATAAGCACATGTTACTTCTGTTTTATCGCTAAACAGAACATAGTATTGGATTTATGAATGCTATAGGTTTTGACAGTTAGAATTGGAAAGAATAGTACAAAACAGGGTGCTAGTATGGAAGACACTGGTAAGCCGGTTATGCCATGAAATGGAAAGAACTGTGATGTTTAACTTAGAAAGAGGTATAGGATGCCGCAGCCACGAAAACATCAAAGTGGAGTGCATGGATAGCTTTTCAGACAGAGTCTCATAGGGCTGAGTCAAGAAGATTCAAAATCTGGTCGCCCTCTGTGTGCATTAAGCTCAGAGAATGAATGGCTCTTCTCATCTGTGCTAACTGCCAACCTATTATCTGCAATAAGAGTTTCCGAATCAGCCACATCCACTGAGAATCTGACTGGCTTTCTATAGAAAACTGACAGTGAGCAACAAAATCAGTTATAATAAAGTTTCTTGGCATCTAAGGAGTTGGATGGTCATGACAGCTAACGCCTTAAGCAATGCAAACTTGATACATGACTGGAAGCTCACTATGCTCTACACCAGTGATAAAGCTGTTACTTATTTCTCTATTTTTAAAAGTCACTTATGGCAGTACTAAACTAAAACCTCTTTTAATAATCTAGTTTTCCAATAGGTATCCAACAGGTAGGAAATCAAGAAAGGAAGTTCTTTAGGGGATTGGTAATAAATCTTTAATCTATGATGATCACAGAGTCATCTTTTACTCTGCCAAACTTTTCTTTTTTGTGGGGTGGGCATACCCCGAGACATGTGGGATCATAGTTCCCTTCCTCACGGATGGAACCTGAGCCTTCCACAGTGAGAGCAAGGTGTCCTAACCCCTGGATTATCAGGGAATTCCCAATCACATTTTTATTAGCGTTAGTTACAAGCCATACTTAGTTCAGTTCAGTTCAGTCACTCACTTATGTCCGACTCTTTGTGACCCCATGGACTGCAGCACACCAGGCCTCCTTGTCCATCGTCAACTTCCAGAGTTTACTTAAACTCATATCCATTGAGTCAGTGATGCCATCCAACCATCTCATCCTCAGTCATCCCCTTCTCCTTCTGCCTTCAATCTTTCCCAACATCACAATCTTTTCAAATGAGTCAGTTCTTCACATCAGGTGGCCAAGTATTGAAGTTTCAGCTTCAATATCAGTCCTTCCAATGAACACCCAGGACTGATCTCCTTTGGGATGGACTGGTTGGATCTCCTTGCAGTCCAAGGGACTCTCAAGAGTCTTCTCCAATACCACAGTTCAAAAGCATCAATTCTTCAACACTCAGCTTTCTTTATGGTCCAACTCTTACATCCATACATGACTACTGAAAAAACCATAGCCTTGACTAGACGGACCTTTGTTGGAAAAGTAATGTCTCTGCTTTTTAATATACTGTCTAGGTTGGTCATAACTTTCCTTCCAAGGAGTAAGTGTCTTTTAATTTCATGGATGCAGTCACCATCTGCAGTGGTTTTGGAGCCCCCCAAAAATAAAGTCAGCCACTGTTTCCCCATCTATTTTCCATGAAGTGATTGCAGCCATGAAATTAAAAGACACTCCTTGAAAGAAAAGTTATGACCAACCTAGATAACATATTCAAAAGCAGAGACATTACTTTGCCAACAAAGGTCCATTCTTCACTTTGTGCCATAAGGGTGGTGTCATCTCTTACTATTTACTGTTATTTTATCAGTGGATAAATTCACCAAATACTGGCAGAAAAAGAATGATATACCCTAATAGTGCAAAGAGAGCAAGCCTAGGGGAAAGACTATAATAATACCCTGAGGAGCAATTTGACATCCTGTGGGGGCAAGTATATTGAACCACTCCCCAACTAGAATTCAATCAAGTATCCAGAGCCACCAAGTACCACTTATTTCTTAACTCACGGTTGGAAATCTACTGAAGGATTTATTGCAGTTCAATTCCTTGAACATATTACATTTATGAGTGCATAATAATGGTCAATTAAAGAAAGTGCATGAGTGATAAGAGATTGACACAGCTAAAAGGCCTGGGCAAAAATTACATGTAATTTGTACTGCTTCTGTCACATACCATAAAGTTAACACACACCCACAATGAGTACAGCAAATAACAGTATCTGGTTTTCATGTTTGGAGAACATGAAATTCTGCACTAATATTTCCTCTCCCTACAGTCCCCAATACATCAATGCTTATTTTCACTTGTTTTTTAACTCTTTGCCTAAGGCAACTTTGAGACCTGATTATGCTATCTTATCTCCTTTCTGAAAATCTGGCTGGAGCTGTTTGTATTCCAGGCACGTTTTTTGTGTTAAATACATAAATAAGATTGCATTCTCTGAACTCCATGAGGCAGTCACCTCATCTTTTAAGACATTTGCTTAGCTATAACTCTGTTTACCAACGTCCAGTCTTTGGATGCCTTCTGCTCTGCTATGCTCCTCAAGGATCCTTGAGCCTTCCCTGGGCGGACCCCCTCTCTTCCTAAGCCTGATAAGCTCATCTCCTCCTATGGAAAACGCTTCCACCGTGGCACTTTATTTGCCTACCAGACTGTTGTCTTTATCCCTATTAAGAGACTGTATACTCCTGTTTTGTTGTTGCTGTTTTTCCCTTTTGGCCGCGCTGAGTGGCTTGCGGGAACTTAGTTCTCCACCAGGGACGGAACCCGCGCCCCCTGGAGTGGAAGCGCAGAGTCTTAACTACTGGGCCGCCAGGGAAGTCTCTATACTGCTGTTTTTGTTTTAGGAAGTCATATAGTTCTGAGCTCACAGGAAGAGATCGGTACAAATTGTATCTTGGCTTTCCAGCCTGGTACAGCCCTAAGAAAACCGTGCGCAGAAAACAGCAGCCGCCTGTCACACTGACCCTGGGTCAATTAGATAAGCTGTTAGGGGGGATCAATGACTTTTTAAGGAAAGTTTTATGCTGCACTGACGCGGGGGAGTCCCTACCAGGCTCGGCTCGGCCGGGGATGTGGAGCGCGGCAGGCTGGGAGCCAGGGCCCGGCGCGAACGGCGCCGGCTACATTCAAACCACGGCGGCGGATCCGGCCCGGGCCGGAAGTGCTCGGCGCAGCAGGGAGGGCGGGATCTGTCTCTTATACACATCTCTTTATAAACTGTAGACCCCCGCGCCCGCCCTTTCATACCTTGTCTGTTTTCCCACCCTGAGTCCTGCCTAGAGCGAGAAATTGCCCCCCACCCCCGCGTTCACGTCCATACCTCCTTCTCCCAAAAGTATACCTTCGAAAGTATCTCCATTACCTGGTTTCACGATGAATTCTCAGCTCTCCAGCCGGACCCCTCGGTGCTTCCACCCTGGTGGCCCTGCCCTCAACCTCCCTACCCCCCAGGTAGGCATTGCCCTCTCAGAATTCTCCCTCACCAGGGACATCGGACGGACTCTGCGGGTCAGGGTCCACGACGTCCTGACTTACCATCTTTCTGCTCCCTCTGCCATCCTTTCCCCTCACTCCTCTTGAATCTATGCATTTGTGTAACTGAATTACAGAAAGGCAAGGGGATGGGCAGGATTTTCTCCTTCAAAGCAGTCGATCGAGTAGAAATAAGATTCACCTTCTGCTTATCCCAACTTTTGGCATCTTTCTCTGTGAATAGTGTCATTCACAGCCAGACTTCTGAAGCTTCTGGTGCTTTGTTTGTATTTGAAAGACTCCTGGGCCTATATTATTTCATTATAATACTCATCTTCCTAGCTTTTCCGTAAAATTGATGAACCTCCTGTTTCTTAGGCTGGAAATTTAACTAATAAAAAAGTTCATACTTTGAAACATTACATCTCTCCTGTCATAATGGGGAAGGTGGAATATTTCAAATGATCATCCTACTATTCTTGAGATAAATGGTGCCCAGTGGTTAAGAGCTCAGACTCTAACTGAACTGTCAGAATCTAAATCCCTGCCTTTCCATCTACCATATCTGGCCTTTAGCAAGTTTTTTAATCTCTCTGTGCCTCATATTCTTACAGCTGTAAAATGTGGATAGGAGTGTACTTCATAAAATGGTGGTGATAGTTGTATAACTTAATTCAGGTAAGATACAACAGTGCCTGATAAAAGTTCAATAAGTGTTCTTTATCATCATCTCTTAGCTTGATTTGGCTATTGGTAGGTTAATTTTGAGAGAGGAAGTGGAGGGAAGGAAAGCTGTCTTTTGCTTTTTTTATTTTAACAGCTTTTTTGATGTAGCTATGATTCATATTTTGTTACTGAATAAAGTAGTTCTTTCTGGTGTGGAAAGTATAGTTTTAGCTCCTTATTTTCAGGTAAGTCACCAGGCTATACATTGTATCATTTCAAGTATCTATTTGGAGATTTAAAATTATCTTTGTTTTGGGAATAACTGAAATTGTGTAGCATATTTATCATAGGGAAAAATGAGGATTTTACTGAGGGAAATTGTAGTACTACAATTAAATACTCAAAACTGTTAAGATACTTCATACCAGCTTGTCCTTTATGTTGAATTGCTACTAAGGATAGAGCTTTGGCTTCATTCAGAAGACATTGCTTTTCTCTTATTGACGGGTTTTATTCACATGACTGTGTCTTAATGTTCCCCAAGTTTTACTCTTTAAAATCCTGACTAATTTTGTCATATTTGCTTGCTTCCTGTGCATTGTTTTCTTGATACTTTCTTTTAAACAACTCACTTTTAAAGTCCAAATAAGTTCGGTTAACTTAGTGTTGTTATAAGTAGTAAAAGTTTGGAATCACAATTTGCTGTCCTAATTACACATAAAAACATGTGCATATGGAACTTTCAAACATTTTGCCTGTGTATAGCTTAAAATCTTTTTTTTTTTTTGTATCACCAATGGAATGTTCTTTAAACTTTGGGTGACACTGCCTCTGCTGCTTATGCTATGCCCTGGCCTAGAATAACCTTTGCTCTTTCCCCTGCATATCCAGATTCTACCTATCTTCCACCTCTTACTGTTTCCACATAGTTCCTGCCAACATTGGTTTCTATTTCTTGGCTTTCCTACTGTGTGTATTCTGCATTTTTGGCTTTAAATAATACAGACTCCCCCAGTTCAAGAAAAATGAATCAGGTAGAATCATACTTTTAAAGTTCGTAGAAACTTTGAAGGGGGTGGAATGAAATTAACAATTAGTAGCTGCTTTGTGCTAAGCACTATTCCTTTGCTTTTGAAAAGAACCATTCTTTCCAAAAATATTTAATGAGTACCTACATCATGCCAGACTTTGGGGAATACACAAGAGCAGCCCTTTTCAGCAGGGGTTCCAGTAAATATCAGGCCCTATTGCTCTAAAGGATCCAAAGTATGTAATGAATTAACTACTCTTCTATGCACCTAGATTGGTGCTACCTCTGCCCTATCCTTGAGAAAGAGAGAACTGAGGAAATAGTCACTTAACTCACTTTCTGTAGGGTTTAAGTCCTCTAAAAAAAGTTCTATTAGAGAATAATAATATGGACCTCTTTTTTTTTTTGTAATTTATATCTTAATGTGGCACTGACAGACAATAAGCAAGTAAGAAGATAAAATTATATAAGAGCACTAGTAAAATGTTAAAGATAATGATAATCACTAATACTTGTAAAGCACTGGGCCAGCCATTGTTTCAAATGATTTATATATATTAACTTGTTTAAACCTCTCAACAATCCCCCTTTGAAGAGCCTTAATTATATTTCCATTTCACAAATAAGGAACCTGAGAATCTGATTACTTCCACAATCTAGTAAAATGTTAAAGATGATGATAATCACTAATACTTGTAAAGCACTGGGCCAGCCATTGTTTCAAATGATTTATATATATTAACTTGTTTAAACCTCTCAACAATCCCCCTTTGAAGAGCCTTAATTATATTTCCATTTCACAAATAAGGAACCTGAGAATCTGATTACTTCCACAAAATCATACAGCTAAGTAAGCAGTGGAGCCAGGTCATATGGTTGTAGAATCTATTATCCTTTGTTGCCTCTCATACCTTCCAATCTTCCAGTTCTTCGTTGGTTACATTAAACAAGATTCTTCACCTTTCTGGGAAAAAAAAATTTTTTTGTAAAAATCTCAGCAGTGGGGTTTAGTCTTTTATAATTAATCCGGGGGTAGTGGGAAGCCATTGGAGAATGTCAAACAGCTGAATAAGTTGCTTAAATTTTTGCTTTAAAACTATCACTTGGCCGCTCTGTTGAGGACATACTGGAGATAAGCAAGCATAAAAGCAAGGAGACCAGTTAGGCCAGTGCTTCTGAAACTTATCTGTGGTGAAGGACCTGTTTTGTTTTACTTTATAGTTTGTGTGGTACTTTGGTAATGTACAATAAAATGGTTATTGTGGCAGTGTCTATCAGATTGCTCTAAAAATTTCTGAGTGCCCTCTGTTGCTGTATTTACCTTGTCTCATACCAATAACAAAGAGTTTGTGGATCAGTATGGGTCCACAGATCACACTTTGAGCAGAATTGAATTCAGCTATTTTTATAATTTAGGCAAGAGATAATGAAATCTTGGTCCAGACTTGGCAGTGATAAAGTAGCTGAATTTGACAAATATTTGAGAAGTAAAGTTAGGATTAGGTGGTGGATTCGATTTGGAGGTCTAGGGAGAGGAGAAGGCTGATTTCCAGGGTTGGTGGTTCTTGTGCCTAATATATGGGAATACTGGGGAAGGGGAGAGCAGTTTGTTTTCATTTCTGGTAATAGGGGACATATTGATCGTAATTCAGTGGGGAATAATCAGTATATAGCTGTTAATGGATGTCTTAATGTGGAAGGTAGGGGATGAGATTGCCTAAGCAGAAAGTACATAGAGAGGATAAAGAGATGTGGTCCCCTACGACTCTTCAGTATTTAACATTGTGAAAAAGAAATGGAGCACAGGGGACAGAGAAGATATAGCCAGAGGTTGAAGGAGATTTTTCTTAGCATCACTGAAGCCAAGGCAATAGACCAAAAAAGGAGGGTGTGGCTAATCTATGTTGACTGAAGCTGAGAAATGAATTAAGTTGGAAATTAGAACATAGGGCTTCCCTGATGGCTCAGTGGTAGAGAATCCACCTACGAATATGGGAGATGCAAGTTTGATCCATGGGTCTGGAAGATCCCCTGGAGAAGGACATGGTAACCCACTTCAGTATGCTTGCCTGGGAAATACTATGGACACAGAAGCCTGGTGGGCTGCAGTTCATGGGGTCACAAAAGAGTGAGACATGACCTAACGACTTAAACAACAACAAAGAGTACACATTGCATTTTATGGGCAAAACATTTTATGTCTCAGTTGTCTGTCCATCCATAAACTATTTGATTATGAATTTTGTTTTAATCTGTCAAAGCAACAATTACAGATTTAGGGTAAAATGTTATAACATGAACCATGTCTTCCTTCCTGAGCTCAGAGCCATGTTTCTGTTTATCACTATCTGGGTGTTCTATAAACATCTCAAACACATTCTTTCATTCGTTTAGAATATATTCAAATAGAATATATTTTTTAAATACTATTTATCAAGTGTTAACTATTATCAGACTTTTCAAAATTCACTTAGACCTCAGAGTCTAGGGGCAATGGACAGTTAAATGTTGTGTAGTGTGATTAGTGCTATCATAGCAGTTTATTCAGGTTGCCTTGTAAGCAGAGAGAAGGTGCCTTAGGGAAAGCTTTCAAAAGAAAGTAGACCATTGGGCAGAGCATTTCAGAAGGACAAATGGAGGGATGGAAAGGGTAATGCAGGGGTAGAGGAGTTTATTTTGAAAGCTTGCAAAGGCGAGGGATTGTGGCTGTCACGTGTGGGTGGTAGATGAGAGAGTTTGGCCATACCATCCAGAAGTTTATCTTTTGAACTTGTACATCTTTCTGTTTGCTGTTTTGATTAATATCATCACTTACCTATTTAGCCACCAAACACAGAGATAGCTTCTGAATACCTTCAAAATATAAGGATTTTCTTTGTTATTGTTCTAGGTCGTGTTTTGTTTATATTTTATAACCTATATTTATAGAATCATTAAGTAACTGATAGTAAAACTTGAATATTTTGGTTATATTTTAATGATTTTTTTTTTTTGGATGGGAGAAATTTTATACATACAACTTTTTCTCAAATTTAGAGAATTAAAATTAAGGCCTTGGTAAGGATTGCTAGGAGTTTACTCCTATTCATCAGATATATGGTCAGTGATCATACTTTGGGCCTCAGTGGAATAATAGCAGTCCTCTGATACTGTAAATGCTATTTTAGATAGTCTAAATGGTCTGAGACTTAAAGTCTTACATCATAGTAGAACACAGTTTATTTTCAGGGATTCCTTCACGAAGAATGTTGTAATTGGCAAAACCTTAGTTGACAAGAAAAAAGTGTATTAGAGAAATTATGTTAAAATGGGCTTCGTTGTTGTTCAGTCACTAAGTTGAGTCCAACTCTTTGATTTCAGTTCAGTCACTCAGTCGTGTCCTACTCTTTGCGACCCCATGGACTGCAGCACACCAGGCCTCCCTGTCTCTCACCAACTCCCAGAGTTTACTCAAACTCATGTCCATTGAGTCGGTGATACCATCCAACCATCTCATACTCTGTCGTCCCCTTCTCCTCCTGCCTTGAATCTTTCTCAGCATGAGGGTCTTTTCAAACGTGTCAGTTCTTCACATCAGGTGGCCAAAGTATTGGAGTTCTGAATCTTTGCAACCCCATAAACTGCAGCAACAAGGCTCCTCTGTCCTCCACTATCTCCCAGAGTTTGCTCAAATTCATGCCTGTTACATCAACCATCTCATCCTCTGCTGTCCTCTTCTCGTTTTGCCTGCATCATGGAGCTCTTTTCCAGTGAATATTCAGGATTGGTTTCCTTTAGGATTGACTGGTTTGATTTCCTTGCAGTCCAAGGGACTCGCAAGAGTCTTCTCCAGCAACACAGTTTGAAAGCATCAGTTCTTCGACACAGCCTTCTTTATGGGTTACCAACACAGTAAATAAAGGTTCTAGAAGACATCTGTTTTAAAAAAACAGGATAGACTTATCAAAATTTTTGCTTCTGATATCCTTACTTAAGTTTTTGTAGAAACATCATTAGATTATTCTAATCTGCTAAGGCAGCCTTCCTTCCATTTTATATTAAGAAAATTGTAACTTAAAAAAAAAAGTCCTTTTATTAGTTCCTCCTGTCTTTTGCTTGTCTTCTCCCTGGCTCTTAGTTTTTTAAATCTTAATAAATTCTTGTACAACAACTATATATTTTTTGTATATTATGGTTCTTACAGGTACACTTTCCCAAGCCTTTTATTTATATATACATATGCAGAACTCTTCAGATATTCTTCAGACTTACCTACATGTTCTAAAGGAGGACAGGATAATTATTAGCATTAAATTCTGAATTATATAACTATGTGAAATAGAGCTTTATATACATAAAAAATAGTTTTTTAAAAATTTGATCTACAGATATAAAATAACACTGCCTCAAACTGTGGCTGGGATATGTTGTTTATACACTTAAAGCATAAGTAATATAGGAATAAAAATAATTAAGAATAACGGATACAAAAGAAGAGAGGTTTCACTCTGCTATTAGGTGATGCAGTATCTCAAAGGTTGTAGTGTAACTGAAAAGTAGTATGAGGCTTTTAAAATATTATATGAGATTTAATACACCATTAACCATTGTTTCCTGTCTGGGTATATTTACAGAACAAATTTTCAGTTTTGTGAAAGTGCATTTTAGTCTCCTCCCTCCTGCCCCATCAAAATTAAGTGATTTTTAAGATAAAGTGTACAGTTGGGTTTTTTTTTTAATTGAATTTTTTAGTTTTAATCTGGATGCAGTTTTGATGTTTTAGTGGGAAATTACCCTGAAAGGTAGCTTTAACCACTAAGACAAAAGCAGACAAAAAAATTGAACATTATTCATCCTGAAATTACCGAGGCAAATATTGACACAGGAATATTTAAATAAATTGAATTTTTAAGAAACATTTATTTATTGACTGCACTAGTTCTTTTTGCTGTGTGCAGGCTTTCTCTAGTTAAAGCAAGTGGAGCTACTCTTCGTTGCAGTGTGTGGGCTTCTCATTGTAGTGGCTTTTCTTGTTGTGGAGCACAGGCCTTAGGCACACGGGCTTCGCTAGTTGCAGCACATGGACTTATTGTTTCAGCTTTCGGGCTTGAGACTGGGAGCTCAGTAGTTATGGTGAAGGGGCTTAGTTGCTCCGCAGCTTGTGGAATCCTCCCAGATAAGGGATCAAACCCATGTCCCTTGCATTGGCAGGCAGATTCCTATGCACTGTACCACCAGGGAAGTCCTGAATGAATTGAACTTTATTTAAATTTTTTTGGTGGCCACTCTTAGGATCAGTTTAAACCTTTGTTAACCAGTTGGCTATCCAATATGGCCATTAAGTTTAACATGTCCAGTTTTGTTAGAGCAGTTCAAGTAGGGCATGGGCATACACCAAGCATATTTGGTCAATTCTGGTTGCATTCAACGTATATTTTTTTAAAAACTGAAGATACTTAAGTGCATATTTTTATCAGTGGCATTTGAGAACTGGCTTGAATCAAGTGGTACTGGCGAGGTATCTTGATGTATGCTTTCCTGTTGATTTTATTTTCTCAGGTATCTCATTTTGGCTGTTATTTTGTCTGCCAGCCTTTTTCCCACCCCAAATTCTTTATTTCTTCATCAAATTGTATAATGAAACTAGTTATTTTTCCCTAGCAGTATGTAACCAGGTTTAGTTCAACATGGGCCTGAGAAAGTGACAACTTACTGCAGTGGAATTTACCTTACGTTTACCTGGAATTTTGTCATAGATCATTTTGGGGAAGAAATACCCTTTTTAAAGCCCTTGTACCAGACCTGTGAAGTAATTTAGATATTTTGTCTTACTCACTTAGCGCTAACCCATGAGGGCCATACTGTAAGTTTTTTAAGCATACTTGGCCAGCAATTACCAGTGCACTGTTATTTTATGTATGCCAGAGAGAGAGAGCACTGTCAGTTGCAGTTGTAAAATGCCATCAGTTCCAGACATACTAAAATATATATATATATAAAAATGGGTATCTTAGAATTTATTAAATGTGCCATTAGTGCTGTTTCACTTTATGGTTATCACTCAAGATCATCAACATAACTAACCTCCTAACATCAAGTGAAGTCAGGATAAATTTAGTTTTATTTTACCTCAGAGATCTCTAGGCAGTATAGCATAGAAGTTAAGAGTGCATCCAGTCTGCTTTTTAATAGCTTTCTGACTTTAGGTAGGTTACTTAGCGTCTCTGCCTCAGTGTTCTTATCTGTAAAATGAAAAGGATAACCGTACCTACCTTGTAAGAGTTGTTATAAGAACCAAATGAGTTTTATTTACATTTAGAGTAATGCTTTCCACATAATGCTTTGTGTAAATGTTGGTTAATTAAAAACAGTTAATTAAATATTAAGATTCTTATTCTTAATCTAAGAATAAGGAGATGCTTAAAAGGAAGGGGAAAAGGATCTAAAAATAGTTCATTGTTATTTTGTGCACACAATAGAGATTAAAACTATTTTACTAATTTGTCTTTGAAAGTCTAATGTATTCATAAGATTGCAGTCTTGACGATTTTGATACTTAAATTCATAAAAATAATACCACTGTATAAGGGTTCAGTGAAATCCACTTTCCTTTCTATTATGACATATTTAATCAGAATATTGATGTGCTGTGACACATGTCTTAAATATAACCTGCTATATACTTGTGATTCCTGTCAACCTCATAAGGAATTTATTCGGAAATATTTTTAAGAGTTTCAGTATTAAAGAACTGTATTTAAGACATCTGGCTTCTGCACTGTGAAATACATGGAGGAAAAGTTTTTATATATGAGGCAGTTTTTATTTGAAAAGTTTTAATATGTACGTGATTTTGTTGCTTCACTTTTTTTGTTTTTGGCCATACCAGGTGGCATGTGGGATCCTAGTTCCCAACCAGGGATCAAACCCGTGCCCCCGCCCCCCCCAGCATTGGAAGCACAGTCTTAACCTCTGCACTGCCAGAGAAGTTCCTGTTGCTTCTGGGTTTTTTTTTAGGTTTGTTTCTTTCTTTTTGGCTGCACTGGCTCTTCCTTCTTGAGCTAGGCTCTCTCTAGTTGGGGGGCTACACTCTGCAGTGTACAGGCTCCTCACTGCAGTGGCTTTTCTTGTCAGGGAGCACAGGCTCTAGGTGCACATGGGCAGCGCATGGGTTTAGTTGCTCTGCGGCATATAGGATCTTCCTGGACCAGGGAGCGAATTCATGTCCTGTGCATTGGCAGGTGGGCTCTCAGACACTGGACCACCAGGGAGGTTCCTTGTTGCTTCATTTGAGATTAAAAATCTTGTCATTTACCCTGATATAAAAATAAGCCCTTCCTTTGAGCTTCTTGGTATTTCCCCTTTTCCCACTTTTGCCTTGTTTTTATTTCTTTTTGTTTTACACTCACATCATTTATTGCATAAATTGACCAACTGTTAAATCCTGGGTTCTGTATTTCAGTAGTAAATTGGAAATAGCCCTTGACCTGGAAGACTCACTATTTGGGATTTATTAATACTGTTTAGTCATTGAGTGCATAGGCACAGTACTGAAGACTTGATATATCTGCTCTTTTTGTTTCAATCCTCATAACTACCCTGCTAGGATAGGTCATTACTTTTCAAATGTTTCCATTAAATAAATGGCAGAGAAGAGTGCCCTTTTAGGTGGTGAAGATCTGAGTGTGGTCAAGGTAATGTGGAGAGGGAGAACTTTGGTGTTAAAATTCTTTTCAGATTAGTGTCTTCTAAAAAGGATTTGACTGTTGCATTCTGTTACCCTAATATAGTCTTCTTTGTTTTAATGTAAAAATGGTTTAGATTAGCATGAGGGAGGATTTTTTTTTTAAAGTGTTCTATCCCAGTTTTGGCATGGAGGAGACGTGGCACTGGGAGTCAGATTGTGTTATAAATGTTTAGGCATCAAAGTTGCTTATTTAGTATATATTGATTTGCTTTTCCAATTTAGGTGGACTTTTATTAGAGTGTAACATACGCTCATGGACATGCATGTAACATCGTACAGCGACAACACCCTTGTGTATGGCTTCTTAAATCAATTTTTATGTGATCCGTCGGTATAATGTATAGTGTGGTAGCTTCCTCATTCTCATTCTATTGTATTCCATCCCGTTATATGACTGCGTATATATAAATACTGTAATTTATCTCTTCTACTGTTGATGAACATCTCGGTGGTTTCCAGTTTTGAATCATCATGCCTAATGCCCTTATAGAGTATTCCTGTACATATCTTTTGCTGCACATGTGCACATAATTGCTGTAGTAGAATTTTTGGATCATATGTACTTTTGTTCCCTTTCAGTTTATATTACCCAGTGTTTCCAAAGTGTCTTTTCAATAGTGAATGAGGGTTCTATTTGTCCCACATACTCTGCAACATTTGCTTGATATTGTTTGATTTATTTAGCTGTTCTGGTGGGTGTAATGTGGTATGACTAGTTTTTCAAAATATACATGATTCCTTTCTTCAGGCATGCTCACATACCCCTCCCGTGTGCACACCAAAGGAAAATAGAGACTTGTATATTTTCATAAAACTCATCAAATGATTCTGGTTGCCTTGTCAGTTGGTAAGATGCAGAATGTAAAATAATTGTAAGTATGATTTAAGGAAAATAATGCTGTCATGAAAATTGTGGCTTCACTGTATAGTCTACTGACTTTCTGATAAATGGTGCATTTCTGCCTCGCTGTTGCTAAACATGGGAAAGGTTTTAAGATTTTGCAAGCTGGCAAAAAGTTCTGTAGGCCCTTTTATTGAGTTAGTCTGTAGGATTGCCCCAAAGCTCTAATTATGCAATGCTGAAATGCACTTGCTCTTGACTGTCTACCCAGATTGTAGGTTGTGTTCATTCATTTTGTGAGGTTTTGCTGCCCCTTAAATAAAGGAAGTGCTGTCTACACAGCCAAGCTTACTCAATTTTCAGAACTCGAAAGTTGAGCAAATTTTACCAAATGCTCACAGTTTGCTATGTTGTTTTAGACTTAATTTTCTGTTATATGTGAAATTTTTCTGTGTCACAGAAGACAGTATTGCTCAGTTCAGTTCAGTTCAGTCGCTCAGTCGTGTCC
>SJYT01080204.1:157526-187645 GCA_006410635.1 Cephalophus harveyi | reverse complement strand
GCTGAGCCCTAGCCTTTACAGAGAGATTTTTGTAATCAGAGAGAAAAAAAAAAATCTAGTAACACATCAAAAGCCAAACTTCCAATGTCCTTTCAATGTCTACTCTGCCAGAACCCAGAACCTTACCTCTGGATATCCCAAATATTTAGTACAAAGCCTCAGTTATAAAATCAATCAGTGTTCCTACTCACAGTCCATTTGCTCTTATTTAACACACAATTCTTTTTTTAATTGAAGTATAGTTAATTTACAATGATGGGTTTGTTTCAACTATAATAACAAAGTGACTTCAGTTGTGTAGTAAAGTGAT
This sequence comes from Cephalophus harveyi, assembly GCA_006410635.1. Taxonomy (NCBI): domain Eukaryota; kingdom Metazoa; phylum Chordata; class Mammalia; order Artiodactyla; family Bovidae; genus Cephalophus; species Cephalophus harveyi. The sequence goes on along the minus strand of SJYT01080204.1, from coordinate 187,335 downwards.
TTAGACTTTTTCAGATACTTTTTTTTGGCCATGTTGTGTGACTTGTGGGATCTTAGTTCCCCTTTGTTGTTGTTCAGCCGCTCAGTCGTGTCTGACTCTTTGCGATCCCATGGACTGCAGCACGCCAGTCTTCCCTGTCCTTCACCATCTCCCAGAGCTTGCTCAAACTCATGCCCATAGAGTCAGTGATGCCATCCAACCATCTCATCCTCTGTCGTCCCCTTCTCCTCATGCCTTCAATCTTTCCCAGCATCAGGGTCTTTTCCAGTGAGTCAGTTCTTTACATCAGGTGGCCAGAGTATTGGAGCTTCAGTATCTGTCCTTCCAATGAATATTCAGGACTGATTTCTTTTAGGATTGACTGGTTGGATCTCCTTGCAGTCCAAGGGATTCTCAAGAGTCTTCTCTAACACCACAGTTCAGAAGCATCAATTCTTCGGCACTTAGCTTTCTTTATAGTCCAACTCTCACACCATATATGACTACTGGAAAAACAATAGCTCTGACTATATGGACCTTTGATGGCAAAGTAATGTCTTTGCTTTTTAATACTATCTAGGTTTGTTGGAGCTTTTCAAACTAGTGATCAAACCAGGGCCTTCTGCAAAGAAAGTGCAGTCTTAACCACCAGACTGCGAGGGAAGTTGTGTGGATTCTTTTTCATTATAGTTATTACAAGATTCTGAATACAGTTTCTCATGCTATACAGTCAGTCCTTGTTGTTTAGTTATTTTATATAGAATAGTGAGTATCCGTTGATCCAAAACTCTAATTTATCTCTCTCTGCTCCTCTCACTATCCCCTTTGATAACACTAGTTTGTTTTTAATGTCTGTGACTGTTTTGTAAATAAGTTCATGTGTATAATATTTTTAAAGATTCCACATATAAGTGATATCATATGATATTTATCTTTCTCTGACTTACTTCAGGATTTCTTTTCATTACTTTTCCTCTCACCATCTTGAAGGCCAATAAGAAATCTCAAAGTGTAAAGTAAGAATGTCAATTTGCAAATATGTAGGTTGGGAATACTTACATCAGTGATTTATCAGACTAATTCTTTAAGATGAATGTAATCGGTTCCTATATTCTGAAGCTTTATGCAGGAAACTTAGGTCCTGTAGAAGTTCTTGTTATGGAAGAATATTTGAGACATTAGATTTCCCATGAAAACATGGTGTTTAGAATTGGAACCTACAAGTCTGTATTACATGTATTTGGCTTGATCCAGAGATATTAGATGATCAACAGTCTGACTGCCTTATTTATACCAAAGTGCACAGTTAACAAATTCCCTAATCCGATAACACTTCACCGAGTTCTTCAGGGCCTTCCTGGTGAGTCCCAGACTGCATTAGGATATTAAGCCAGAGGATCGGAATCCCCACCCAGGAGTAATCTAGGATATAGGAATACAGGTGTTCAGCTGCAAAAATCAGCCTTCAGGTTCAAAGCTATATGTGAGAAATCACCCAGGGACCTTCTGGGCATTTACTATCACAGTTTCACAGCCCAGAAAGTACTTACTGGTGAATTTCATGAATGTAACACAGAGTTTCTCTTCTCTCCTGTCCTGTGGGCTCTGGATGGAGGAATCTTTTCAGGCTGCTTGGTCCAGCTCCATTTGTATACCAGAAACCTCTCTTTTCCCAGAAGGATGTGAAAGACCAGAGGGAATAAGACCCAGGAATATAACGGCAATGAATTATTGAGTCTTCTTTTCCAATTTGGCAATAATGAATCCAAATAAGATTCTGCTAGTGTTGGTGGACAGGATATTCTCTAGGAATCAATAAGTATTTAATTCCAATTAGAATCACTATGACAGCAAGAGGCTAAACAGAGCCAGCAGGCGCACCCACAGCAGAGATCAAACTTCCCTCTAAGACACGGAGGACAAGGGCATTGAGCAGGCTGCAGAGCTGCTGATCCTGAAGCCTGCAGTCACACTTTCAGGGCACAAAGGGTCTTAAATTGAGAGCACGCCAGATGCCAAATGATCAAGCTCTTGGAATAAAGTTCAAAGAGGAAAAACTCTGCATCACTCTTTGTCATCAGCTGGGATAACCTGGTCCACCTGGCAGCACTGGGCAAGGGCGATACACGCCCTGAAAAGATGTTAGCACACAGGAACACAGTCACTACACCCTGTCTGCAGTCCAGGGGCAAATAACAGTCAATGGGACTAAAAAAAGGGACTCTCAGAAACTTGAAGCTGTTCTTTTCTTTCCCCCAAAATACAAACATCCAGACATAAAGCGGCTTTAGAAATCTCGGCAGAATTTTTCTTCTTTTGTTAATAACGAAAGGAATAAGGGAACAAATGGAGGGATGGAGAAAGAAATTAGGTATGTGTTCAGGTCATATTCATCCAGCCCAGGCTTTCAGGAAACTATTCTTGCTATAAGTGGTTTAAAAAAATGAGAGAGAATTCTGTATGTTCCAAGGAATTCTACACCATCCAAATAAAAACTACAGATAGAGAGGTTAAAGAGATGCTTAAGGCTTCCCAGGGCTTCCCAGGTGGTTCAGTGGTAAAGAATTTGCCTGCCAATGCGGGAGATAAAGGTTTAATCCCCAGGTCGGGAAGATCCCCTGGAGAACGTAATGAAGCCCACTCTAGTATCCTTGCCTGGAAAATCCCACAGACAGAGGAGCCTGGTGGGCCACAGTCCATGGAGTTGCAAAGACAATTTAATGACTAAACAACAATCTGGCTTTGGCCCGCCTACACTATCTAAACTCTTGCTCTGAAAATCACCAAGGCGTATGGAAATTAGGTGTTACAGTTGATAAAAAGCAGAAGAAACCTATAGAGGATGCTCAGTTATCACTTAGTTCAGGCTGAGTTCTCAAGTATGTCTTGGTTTAGAATATATTGTCTTCTGTTTTGTACTCGTCAACACTTGGCCATGATAATGTTTCAGTACCTAAAAATTACTCCACTCTACCACCCCCAACCAGAAAGCAGGGGGCCCAACAACGATGAGGCTCCCTGCTTCCTGAGGACGGAAGAGACAGGACAATCCAGAGGAAGAGCAGGAGGAAGCGGAGCCAGCGAGGCGCTTGCTGGGCTGTGACCTGGAGAGCAGGAAGGTGGCTGAGCCTGGTCACGCTGTGAGTCTGAAACCGGCACATATCCCTCCCTCTCTGGAGGCTTTCTTAGGAGAAGGCAATGGCAAGCCACTCCAGTACTCTTGCCTGGAAAATCCCATGGATGGAGGAGCTTGGTAGGCTGCAGTCCATGGGGTCGCTGGAGGTCGGATGCGACTGAGCGACTTCACTTTCACTTTTCGCTTTCACACAATGGAGAAGGAAATGGCAACCCACTCCAGTGTTCTTGCCTGGAGAATCCCAGGGACGGGGGANTTCCTATATTCTGAAGCTTTATGCAGGAAACTTAGGTCCTGTAGAAGTTCTTGTTATGGAAGAATATTTGAGACATTAGATTTCCCATGAAAACATGGTGTTTAGAATTGGAACCTACAAGTCTGTATTACATGTATTTGGCTTGATCCAGAGATATTAGATGATCAACAGTCTGACTGCCTTATTTATACCAAAGTGCACAGTTAACAAATTCCCTAATCCGATAACACTTCACCGAGTTCTTCAGGGCCTTCCTGGTGAGTCCCAGACTGCATTAGGATATTAAGCCAGAGGATCGGAATCCCCACCCAGGAGTAATCTAGGATATAGGAATACAGGTGTTCAGCTGCAAAAATCAGCCTTCAGGTTCAAAGCTATATGTGAGAAATCACCCAGGGACCTTCTGGGCATTTACTATCACAGTTTCACAGCCCAGAAAGTACTTACTGGTGAATTTCATGAATGTAACACAGAGTTTCTCTTCTCTCCTGTCCTGTGGGCTCTGGATGGAGGAATCTTTTCAGGCTGCTTGGTCCAGCTCCATTTGTATACCAGAAACCTCTCTTTTCCCAGAAGGATGTGAAAGACCAGAGGGAATAAGACCCAGGAATATAACGGCAATGAATTATTGAGTCTTCTTTTCCAATTTGGCAATAATGAATCCAAATAAGATTCTGCTAGTGTTGGTGGACAGGATATTCTCTAGGAATCAATAAGTATTTAATTCCAATTAGAATCACTATGACAGCAAGAGGCTAAACAGAGCCAGCGGGCGCACCCACAGCAGAGATCAAACTTCCCTCTAAGACACGGAGGACAAGGGCATTGAGCAGGCTGCAGAGCTGCTGATCCTGAAGCCTGCAGTCACACTTTCAGGGCACAAAGGGTCTTAAATTGAGAGCACGCCAGATGCCAAATGATCAAGCTCTTGGAATAAAGTTCAAAGAGGAAAAACTCTGCATCACTCTTTGTCATCAGCTGGGATAACCTGGTCCACCTGGCAGCACTGGGCAAGGGCGATACACGCCCTGAAAAGATGTCAGCACACAGGAACACAGTCACTACACCCTGTCTGCAGTCCAGGGGCAAATAACAGTCAATGGGACTAAAAAAAGGGACTCTCAGAAACTTGAAGCTGTTCTTTTCTTTCCCCCAAAATACAAACATCCAGACATAAGGCGGCTTTAGAAATCTCGGCAGAATTTTTCTTCTTTTGTTAATAACGAAAGGAATAAGGGAACAAATGGAGGGATGGAGAAAGAAATTAGGTATGTGTTCAGGTCATATTCATCCAGCCCAGGCTTTCAGGAAACTATTCTTGCTATAAGTGGTTTAAAAAAATGAGAGAGAATTCTGTATGTTCCAAGGAATTCTACACCATCCAAATAAAAACTACAGATAGAGAGGTTAAAGAGATGCTTAAGGCTTCCCAGGGCTTCCCAGGTGGTTCAGTGGTAAAGAATTTGCCTGCCAATGCGGGAGATAAAGGTTTAATCCCCAGGTCGGGAAGATCCCCTGGAGAACGTAATGAAGCCCACTCTAGTATCCTTGCCTGGAAAATCCCACAGACAGAGGAGCCTGGTGGGCCACAGTCCATGGAGTTGCAAAGACAATTTAATGACTAAACAACAATCTGGCTTTGGCCCGCCTACACTATCTAAACTCTTGCTCTGAAAATCACCAAGGCGTATGGAAATTAGGTGTTACAGTTGATAAAAAGCAGAAGAAACCTATAGAGGATGCTCAGTTATCACTTAGTTCAGGCTGAGTTCTCAAGTATGTCTTGGTTTAGAATATATTGTCTTCTGTTTTGTACTCGTCAACACTTGGCCATGATAATGTTTCAGTACCTAAAAATTACTCCACTCTACCACCCCCAACCAGAAAGCAGGGGGCCCAACAACGATGAGGCTCCCTGCTTCCTGAGGACGGAAGAGACAGGACAATCCAGAGGAAGAGCAGGAGGAAGCGGAGCCAGCGAGGCGCTTGCTGGGCTGTGACCTGGAGAGCGGGAAGGTGGCTGAGCCTGGTCGCGCTGTGAGTCTGAAACCGGCACATATCCCTCCCTCTCTGGAGGCTTTCTTAGAACCCAAACTGGTCCTCAACAGCTCTTGGACCGGAGGTAAGATGTGGTCGGGGAGGGCTCCCTGCGTATTCACGGTGAGACGCAGCCCTGGGAGGGGAGATCGCTGGATGCCTGTGGCCCCCGTGCCGGGGGGCTGGGAGGCTGGAGGGCACGCTGTCACTTCACTCCATACACGGGCTCGTCCCCTCAAACGAACGTGCGAGCCTGACACGGATTGGAAGAACCATTAGTGGCGGCCAAGATCTTCAAGGGCCAGACCCGAGGGGCGCGTTTCAACCTTTACAAGACTCTTCTGCACCTACGAAGGAAGCATATCCCGTCCTTCTTCGAGCGACTCCCAGACCTGCCCTCTCTCTCATCTGCGCCTTCTCTGTCTCCTCCGTGACGTCTTCCTCACTGCCAGTCCCACAGAGTCTTCGGCAGGAAACTGCCCTCTCCCTGGTGACGGTCTTGGGCAGCTTCACCTTAAATGAGATGGTTCTCAAAACACTCAGCGCTTCAGCTCACATGGTGGCAGGAACCCATCAGGTGCTCCTCTTCGGATGCCTCCCCCCAAATCTCAAAGTGATCGGTCTAAAACTAAACCGGGCTTCCCTGGTGGCCCAGTGGTTGCGACTCTGCCTGCCAGTGCAGGGGACGCAGGTTCGATCCCTGGTCTGGGAGGAGCCCACAGGGTGTGGAGCCTGTGCCCTCGGGCCAAGGGGCACCTCCTGAAGCCTGAGTGCCTGAACCCGGAGCTTGGCGACAGAAGCCACGCCAGTGAGACACACGTGCACCACCCCTAGAGAAAGCCCACAGCAATGAACACCCGGCACAACCAAAATTAATAAATACACCTTTAAAATAAAATAGAAAAACAAACCCTTCTTCTTTCTCCTTCACGCTCAAACCTGTTGTCTGCCTTACCTAGCTTGATGAACTGCCTTCCTTCCACTAACTGGCCTGTTTCTTCTGTTCCAAACTACCAGTGACCCAACCCTTGCTGACTCTACCTCCGGACCAGCTCTCCAGTCCATGCCTTCCTTCCACTGCCTTAGTCAGGTCCGTTCCCCTCCCAGGGTCTCCCTGCCTGAAGTCTCTTTAGTTATACTTCTCTTCTGATTATACACTTCTCTTCTTGGACTGCAAGGAGATCAAACCAATCAATGCTAAAGGAAATCAGTCCTGAATACTCACTGGAAGGACTGATGCTGAAGTTCCAATACTTTGGCCACCTGATGCGAAAAGCAACTCATTGGAAAAGACCCTGATGCTGGGAAAGATTGAAGGCGGGAGCAGAAGGGGACGGCAGAGGATAAGATGGCTGGATGGAGTCACCGACTCGATGGACATGAGTTTGCGTAAGCTCTGGGAGATGGAGACGTACAGGGAAGCCTGATGTACTGCAGTCCATGGGGTCCCAAAGAGTTGGACATGACTGAGCAACTGAACAACAACTTCTGGCTATGGATATTTGTTTCCTTGACTTGGTGGTGCACAGACACTTGTCATCTCTCTGTGGTAAACTGTGACTTCTTTGGATACACAAACCTTGTTTTGTTTTTGCTACTTCTCCTATGTTCTCATGTGGTAATATCATGCTTTGCACATAATAAATACTCAATAAATAGACTTTGGCAACAGAAAATGAATTTTCTTAAAATGATGGTACTTATTTCCCCAAACAGCAGCTCATTAGATTAACCTCTTCTCAGTTAACAACACTATATATGCACACAGACTGTACACACAAACACACGCACACAAGGGATGCCCTTAACTATCTGGAAGTCAATCTTCTAGCAAACACAAAGGTAGGAGTTATCTCCTAAATAATTAAAACATAAATAGGTTAATATTTTTCATTCCTAGTTTTCCTTGAGTGAAATGACACAATGCTTAGTGGCAAATGAGAAACAATTTTGCAAGCCTTTCTCCTCCCAAAGGCCACCAAACTGGGTTGTGCGTCTTCCTGTCCTGCATTTTGATCCCATTGCTATGACTTAGTGTGGTAATTATATTACAAAGCTATTATTTGCTGAAATGAAAATGGCAAAACAATTTACATGCTTGTCTAAAAAAAGACTATGTTAGAATGCAATTGTCAGTAAAATTACAATGGCAAAATAGCTGAAAGGCAAGTCTGGAAGGTGCAGTTGTGAACCCATCACAAAGTTTCTGTGGAACTTTTCACTTCAGAGCATGGAGTGAAAGCATACACTCCTGGGGACACATTTTTAATTCACAAAAGCAGGCAACATTTATGGGGAGATGAAAATATCTGTGCTCCCATAGTTCCCCAGCATTATCTACACTTGTGAACGCCCCCTGGGGCTGTGTGAGCTCATCACGGTCTATGGGTTTATGGGACAGACCAATAAGAGCACTATGTGGGCTACTGCGCCTCCTTCAGCACCAAGAAGATAAAAGGGAAGCTCAGCTTCTGTTTTTCTGCTTCCAATATAAAAGTGAGGATCATAACATGAAGAGACTGCTAGTTTATATTCAAGCCTGAAAGTATTAAATATTTGTGTATTAAAATAGATGTGTTTCTAAGGATCTGATTTCTTAAAACATTCTGCTGACATATTCTCTTAGCAAAATCTTAAATATTTTAATGCCCAGTAGGTAGATTTACTCACCAAAGGAAAAAAATTAAATAAAATTAGAGTGCTATCTATGAAACAGATATGCTGAAATGATGAATTTGATGACTTTGGACCTTCCTCCAACCCCTATTCTGCGTTTTGATGGGTGAACACACAGATGAGTCCACCAATAAAACCCATGCAATCTATGCCCCTGTGCTCTCCCCTTCATCCTGCCCCCCACCCCCAGACTGCATCTATGGGTCTATCTCTTCCAGTTGAGCAATCAAAGAAACAAATGAGTAAGTCAGACACAGAAATACAAATATCACATTATATCACTTACATGTGGAATCTAAAAAAGCCATACAAATGAACTTATTTACAAACCAGAAATGGACTCACAGACACAAAAAACAAACATATGGTTGCCAAAGGGGAAGGGAGAAGGAAGGGATAAATTAGGAGTTTATATTATATATAACAACACATATTAATATAATTATCATATTATTTATATATTATAAATTAGGAGCTACTTACTAAACCACAAAAAGATCTGTATACTTTTGTTTTTCAAATTTTCGCTTTAAAAAGTCTGTTGGAAATAGAGACACAAAGTATTCTTACTCTTCCACAGACTCTGAAACACATAAGGTTTACTATGCACACAAACGTGTTCTCTGAGCAGAAGGGCTTGAAAGGTCTCACGGTTTAATGTACCACGTGTCTGACGTGGACCTTAAGTTTTGGGGATAGTCTGCTGTGGGCATGCTTCTTGGCCTTCTTACTTTTCCTCCCAGAGGGAAGGTTAAATACAGCATTGTAACTATATGAATGAACCTTGAGTGCAGTAGTAACTTGAAAACAAAAGTCAAATTTGCTCTCTAGATACTTTATAGTGAGGTTATATGGTTTTAATACATATAATTTAAACATTAATATGATTTGAAATTGATTTTTAAGTCCTATGAGAAAAGGAAGCTTTTTCATTGTAGGCACAAAGGTACAAATTTGGAAAAAGAAAAAGTCATCTAAAGAAAATTCTATAAATAAGGGTAATTTAAAAAAAACAACAGACAAACATACACAGATTATAGAAAAAAAATGAAAATTCGCAGGGTCCCAAAAGTGTTTAAACCACAATATTACACATAAAATTTGGAATGTGAAATCACATTTATCAGAGTTTTGAAGAATTAACCTCTATATTTAGAAAAATGTCAGATAAGTGTCACATAATAGCTTTATTAACTTCCAAGGGCATGTCTTTCGAAGTTAATTAAGAAGAACCTATTGCAACATTTATAACAGTGTAAGTTAAAAATATATTGCTCTAACTTACCTTGAAATGCATAAAAATAAAAGTGGGATTGATGGATAGATAGATAGGTGGCTAGGTGATAAAGAAAATACAGTAAATGTTAACTATAGAATCTAAGTTAGAAATAGGTAGAAATATATGGGTATCACTGCACCATTCTTTTGATTCCTTTGCATATTTTAAATTGTTCAAATGTTGGGAACGAATGCAGGCCTCTATATGGAAAGGATGTATTCAATTTGTTAACTGTCCTCAACAAATAGAGCAGTTTCAGAGTGTGTCTCTCTGCTGGGATGCACTTACCTAGCCATCCGGATCCTGAATTTGGTATGCACAGGTCTGTCTCAGCGCTTGGCAAAACGAAGCCCACGACGAACACCTCCACGCCATCCGCCATCAGGGCCATGCCCAGGACAAAGAAAAGGGCCCACTGAAAGCGGCCATGGCCACACTCTTGGATTATCAGTTCATACTGCTGGGCGAGCTCTTCCTCGTCAGCTTTCCTCTCAGACTCCAGCTCCTGGCGGTCCTTGTACTCGTCGCCCTTGGGCTGCCCTACTGACACGATGCTGTCTTTCCCTTGGTTCATGCTGGGGATGCCCTGGTACTCCCCTTCATAGATTTCATCCTCTTCATCGTGCCCCTCAGTGGCTTCACTGGAGCCCTCATCATCATTGGCCTCTCCATTATAGGTTTCCACTGGTGGATAAACGTCATCGTCCTCTTCCTCGTCCTGGAATCGACTGTAGGACCTCTGGGTGTATTCATCCTGGGCCCGGTCCACTGCTTGATTCACCTTCTTTACAGTCTGTTTCTTCACCTCTCTGGCGATGTCCTTGGCACCCTTCATCAGTGAAGTCCTATCCTTATAAGAGTCTTCCATCTTATCTCAACTGATGGCCAGTGAGAAGGTGGGAATTTGTCACAGACTCTGGTCAGTGGTTCAGCATCATCCACTTTGAGTTCAGAATGGAACTGCAAAAGAAGAAAACCCACAGAAGATATTTATCATTTGTTTCAATGCCTTTTCCACCATCTATTTCTTATTCTCTTTTCACTGACCCCACAGATTAACATACAGAATTAGCTTTTCCTTTCTTTTGAGCACTCTGTTTGCTGGTTCTCTACTCAAGTGTCATCAGAACTTAAGAGTATTTAGGGGTTTGCTATTATTATTACTGTTTTGTTTTTAAGGAACTCTGTCTCCTGGGTAACTCTGCATATAATGCACAAGCAATCCCCTGAAAATACAATGAAATATCTTGCACCTTTATAAGTACATTCAACATATTCTGAAAGTGCTAGAAAGACTCTGAGAAAAATAATATTGCTTGCAGTTATATACATATTCTGCAAAGGCAAACCCAGAATAATAAAAGAATCCAGTCTGACCTCATTTCCTCACAATGAAAAAAACGAAAACAAAAAGTGCAAGCAAGTATCCCTACATATAATGCTACCAAGTCATATACAGGCACATCTCATTTTACTGTACTTTGCGTTATTGCACTTTGCAGATACTGCATTTTCAACAAACTGAAGGTCTGTGATAATCCTCAGTCAAGCAAATCTATTGGCACCATTTTTGCAACATTTGCCCATTTTGTTTCTCTGTTACATTTTGGAAATTTCTGTAAGACTTCAAACTTTTACATTATTATTACATTTGTTATGTTATCTGTGACCAGTGGTCTTTGACGTTACTACCATGACTTGCTAAAAGCTCAAGTGATAGCATTTTTAGAAACAAAGTATTTTTAATTAAGGTATTATACATTTTTTTTAGATATAATGGTATACCACAGTTAATCAATTACAGTATAATATAAACATAAATTTACATGCACTGGGAAACCAAAAAATTTGCATGATTTGCTTTATTGCAATATTCACTTTACTGTGGTGGTCTGGAACCAAACCCGTAATATCTCTGAGTTATGCCTACAAATATTTATAAAACACGCTTCCCTTCTACCTTTTTTGTATCTCCTTTCAATAAATGATAACATAGACTCACACGGCACCCCAAACAGACAATGAGTATTTCCCCCCAGTATGGCAGTCATATCTGTAGCAAATTGGCAGGGTTTGTCAAATGACTTCACATACACTTTGATAGTCATTGACCTAAACACGTGGATTGTCCAGTAGGGATGTGCCATTTCAGGATCCACCCCCAGGCCAGCAGAGACACGTAAGCCAAATGTTGTATCCCTTCCCAACATGCCCTGTAAGAACCCCAGGCTTTGTCCCCACCATCTTCATCCCTAGACTCTGTCTCACACACGCGGGTGCACACTCTCCCTCCTGCCTTGTCTGACTGCAGTTATCTGCCTCCTTGGACACCAGAGTCAGCAGCCTCCCCTGACCCATCACTGGGTTTCTTTTCTCATGGACAGCCCCTCTGTCTCAGCTCATTACACTCAGGCTGACTTCTTTCACTTGTCTGCTGAGTTGTCTTCTCTGGTGGCCAATATCAGGCCCACCTTCTACAGAAATGATATGAAAGTAAAGTCATTCTCCTGCATCATTAATCTGTCAAGCCTTGGGCTGCAGCAACATTCTAAACACTGATTTATATAATGGTCATTTTTACTTTGTTCTTTTGCATCCCCTGTGAAACACTTGGTAAGTGGCTATTACAAACATACATTTAAACTACTCATCCAGACATGACAAATAAACTTATCAAAACAGACAAAAAGATGCTTATTTATCAGTGAATTGGGCATCATTACTACCAGATACCTACAAATGGCTAGTAGGCAAAACAGAAGCATGGCTCTGCTCAGGCCTGTGTTTTGGAAGATGAAAAAATGAAATGAACATAAACATATGATTATAAGGCTTTTTTTTTTCCAAATGTATTCGTGAAGGATGTTCCTGTTTGTTCTCCCTTATCTTTCTCTTTTTTTTTTTTTTTTTCAGAGAGGTGAGAGGTGAGGGGGAGGGAGAGATGGAAGGATCCACGAGAGAGCAAGATGCAAAGGGAGTGGGAAAAGAGGTTGAGGGCGGAGCACTCTGAAACTGAAGGAGCAGGCAGGAAAAGAGAGAAGGGAGAATGATGATAAATGATGCTGGCAATGGACACAGGTTTCCTACTTTTAAAACAAGACACAAAATTAAAACATTTCACACAGTAAGTAAAGCCAACTGGTCTACCATCCATAAGTTGATGATTATATCAGACACAGCACATCAGCTGCTTCCTGGGCACAACAGCACCAAAAACACCATTAAAGGAAAACACTAGTGAGTGTGAAAGCAGAATCCAAGCCCCTGTAACATGCTACCTGTGAACAGCCTGCCTGTTAGTAACGGGAAGCTTCTACAATTGCTTCTTCTAATAAACAGTAATTAATGTGACTAAATGAAATCAACTCTGAATATTCATTGGAAGAACTGATGCTGAAGCTGAAGCTCCAATACTTTGGTCACCAAAGATTGCAGGCAAAAGGAGAAGGGGATGGCAGAGGATGAGATGGTTAGACAGCATCACTGACTCAATGTACATGAATTTGCACAAACTTCAAGAGACAATGAAGGACGGAGGAGACTGGCATGCTCTGGTCCATGCAGTCACAGAGTTGGACACGACTGAGCAATGGAACAAAAACAAAAATAATGCATTACTCCAAACGAATACACATTTTAATTAATGATTAATGTCAGAAAGAAAGGAAATATTTCATATTCATAACCATCCACACCACGCAGAGTTGATTGTAAACAACTAGATACATCTTTCTGTTTCATATGTCTGAAAACGGTGATTCTCAAAAAATCTTAAAATCATTTTTATTGAGATATAATTTACATTCAATAACATGCTCTATTTTTATGCATATTAAAAGAATATAGTCCAAGAGATCTGATGCTGTACACCATGTACTTTATGTTTATTCTGACAAGAAATGTTTGTTGAAAGGCTCGTTCAGCACAGGTTTGAAACCTCTGTCCTTTATATTAACAGTCTACAAAAAAAAGATCAGCATACTGAGTTCCAGATTTCAGTGGCCTGGAGCCAGGCTCTGGAGACAGCAGAAAGATTAGAAGATGGACATGGCCTTATAGGAGCTCTACGTACTGTGTAAAAACATCCACATTGCTACTTTATATAGCCTATCCTTGTGATGTAGTAATGATATTTGAAGTCAACCAGCATTAAAATGCACAACCCCCTATCTGCAGTGAGACAGCATTCTGAAAAGAAGATTTGGGGAAAGAGAAGAACACATTTTGAGCTGAAGGAATAGATACTGATCCATCATCCCAGCCTATCCAGATTTTTGACAGCAGACTCTAGTTACTTAAGGATGCCTCTTTCCCTCCAAACTTCTGAACTTATGTGTATATTCCCACTCTTCAAGGGGCAGGTCAAGGCCACCTGTCTCATGAAGTTTTTTCTTTTATTTTTTGCTTAAACTATCACAGATTCCCAGTTCAGCACGGTTGGTTTCCTCCTGACATGCAATCATGTCTTCCTTCATGGTTACCCATGAATGCTGAAGCTCCAATACTTTGGCCACCTGATGAGAAGAGCTGAGTCATTAGAAAAGGCCCTGATGCTGGGAAAGATTGAGGGCAGAAGGAGATAGGGACAACAGAGGATGAGATGGTTGGATGGCAATACTGACTCAAAGAACATGAGTTTGAACAAGCTCCAGGAGATGGTGAAGGACAGGGAAGCCTGGTGTGCTGCCGTCCATGGGGTCACCAAGAATCAGACACGACCTAGCAACTCAACAACAACAACAATGAATGCCATGGTCTTCCTACTGGAGTGTCAGCTCCTTGAAAAGAGGAACCCAGTAAAGTGAAACACTGTAAAGCAGCATTAGTAAGTGAGGACACAAGCACCATAAGAGGGCCAGCTCTCTCATTTCCCACTTCATGAGGGAGTTGTCTGTATCAGCAGACACCTCTCCCCAGAGTGCAAGTGGATCACGTGGTTCTCCTAGGTGCTGTGAGAAGAGAAAGTTCTACAGCCAAATCAATTGGGAAATTTCTATTTCTGACTTCATATATTCTTCCCCAGGAGCGCCACAGTGCAAAGCTTATTATAAAGAACTTTGTGTAAATGTGTTATCCAACCATTTCCCAAATCTTCCTAATAACAGAATGCCCCTACCCTCAAAATGACACCAAAAAGCAGCCTTCATTATACACCATGAGGAATACTGTGTTAAGATAAATACCAAGATCCTTTAAAATTTTAATGTCCCTATTATGAAATATCATAAAACTCAGTAATTAGAGTTAATTGAGGGAAACAGGAAAAAACCAGAAAGTCTACACTAAAATAACATTTTTAAAATGAAACTGTTTCTTTCGAGTTTATAAAAAACTGAAACTAAGTCTTCAAAAAGTAATCCTTATGATTTTTAAATAGACTGTCTACAAAAATAGAGTATTTAGCATACCTGCATATTTTTGAAGTAATAAGTCCTTCAAAGAGCCAGAAAATTTTAAGCATGTTTAATATTCCTTTTATGCAATTTTGACACAATAAATTTGCTCTATGAGGAACAGCTCTCCTAAGCCAGCATAAACTCACCTCAACAGTTGTCTATATCTCTACAAATTTCACAGCAATGAAATCTAAAGACTTTAACCAAATAACAAACCTGCTTATATACATGAACTTTTCTGAAGGTCCTAGACCTCTTGTTGAAAGAATATTCTTGAGTCAAAGTGAGTAGTACTCTCTTGAGGAAGTATCTGAATTCAATTTAATGCAACAATATTCTTTCTGATTGCAAAACTAAAGCACAGAAGAAATAACTGGAAAATTCAGAAAAATGACAAAGAATAAAACAGTATGTATTTTTACAACCCAGAGATTCCTGCTTTCAATCTGTAGGCCATAAAGATGCCTGAGCTTGTGATTAACTGAAATCCTATGGTACACACAGACTTGAAGCCCTTCTCAGACTACTCTATTAACTCTGACTCTTCAGCTATGAATTTTCCCCGTTCACAGAGTCAGAATATCTTAAATAGTAATAGGACTCCATTACATGTTTAGCAGTTCTTGGCTGGGAGCCTATCTTCTCAAATTTGAGAAGCAGTTCTCAAATTTCAATCTGGAATCACCAGGAAACCCCCAAGAACATTCAAGGAAACTGTGAGGTCAAAATAATTTTCATAAGAATAGAAAGATGTTATTGAATATTTTCACTCTCAGTTTTTCGTGAGTGTATAGTGTTATTTTCCAGAGGCAACAAACTGTGTGATAACATCATTTCTCTGATGGTTAATAGCTTGTGTACTTGTAGTTTCTGGTATTTTAAAAGTTTCACAGTTTTAGTTTCTTAATATGGTAAATATCAATAGATACAATCTACAAAAATGAAAGTTCTTCAGTCTTTAATAATTTTTAAGCGTGAAAAAAGGGTCCTGAGGCCAAATCAACAATTCAGAACTCTGGTTCTATAGGAATCCTCTCCTGCTTGGACCTGAAGTTGTGGAGGCTTCCCTTTAGAGTTTGCTTGTCTGTTTTTTTCCTACAGGCTATGGCTCAGATAGTAAAGAATGTGCCTGCAACGTGGGAGACCAGGGTTCGATCCCTGGGGTGGGAAGACCCCCTGGAAAAGGGAATGGCCACTTCAATATTCTTGCCTGGTGAATTCCATGGACAGAGGAGTCTAGTGGGCTACAATCCATGTGGTCACAAAGAGTCAGATACAACTGAGCAACTAACACTTTCACTTTTCACTTTGAGCTTGCCTCTGCTAGAGCCCCATCAGGCTCTCAATGATCTGAACTAATTTTTCGATCGGTAGTTCAGCTCTCAATTTCCATATTTGCAGAGATATGGAAGAATGTGGTAATGTGCATCACTGTGGCAGATCTTACTGGGAATTCCTGAGGTTAAAGAGATGCCTAGTTTTGATGATGTTTATATATATCACACTGTCCTTCAGAGAGGTTGTGGCCCTGTACAAATTCTAAATGCATGTAGGAAAGCTGCTATTTCTATGATTTTTGCCAAATTAGAGAAAACTTTTATCATTTTAAGTTGCATTTGATTACTAGTGAAATTAAATATCTCTTTCTTTGTGAAATCTTTATCCTTTGCCCATTTTTGTATTAAAGTTTATAGTGAATTCAACGGTGGCCCCCAGAAAGATACAAAGAAGAACTGTACAAAAAAGATCTTAATGACCAAGATAACCACAACGGTGTGGTCACTTACCTAGAGTCAAACATCCTGGAGTGTGAAGTCAGGTGGGTCTTAGGGAGCATTACTACAAGCAAAGCTAGTGGAGGTGAAGGAATTTCAGCTGAGCTATTTCAAATCCTAAAAGATGATGCTGTTAAAGTGCTGCACTCAATATGTCAACAAATTTGGAAAACTCAGGAGCGGCCACAAGACTGGAAAAGGTCAGTTTCCACTCCAATCCCAAAGGAAAGCAATGCCAAAGAATGTTCGGATTACCACACAATTGTGCTCATCTCACATGCTTGCAAGGTAATGCCCAAAATCCTGCAAGCTAGGCTTCAATAGTACGTGAACCAAGAACTTTCAGATGTACAAGCTGGATTTAGAAAAGGCAAGAGAAACCAGAGATGAAATTGCCAGCATCCACTGGATCATAGAAAAAGCAAGGAAATTCCAGAAAAACATCTACTTTGCTTCCTTGACCACGCTAAAGCCTCTGACTGTGTGGATCACAGGCCGCTGCTGCTCACCAGGGGCTCACAGCCTCCCAGACAGAGCATCAGGAGCAGCGGCCACAGGCAGGGACTGGCAGGGAGCGGACTCCGGGAGGGATGACGAGGGAAGAGGCTGGGGACAAATCGCCAAGGCTTTGCGACCACAGCGGGGACCTGAAGTTTTACTCTAAATGGGATGGGTTCAAAGTAGGAGATCTAGATGAATACATCTTAATAACACCCTGTTGGTTTTATTAAACACTGGAAATACCTCTTGTCTTTTACTGTGTCTCTTCAGCCCCACTCTTTCACATCTGTTGTCATCTTTATTCTGACTACAGCCATTTGATCAAGGATATGACAACTTCAAAATAAAAGCAGCGTTTATTAGATGTGTTTGAAGACAGCTTTGAGGAAGGAGGAGGACAGCTGGAAGACAAGTTCCTCAGTACAGAGTCACAAAGAGAAAAATTCAAGTCGTAGATGTTCTACGTGCATCCTAAGTTGCTTCAGTCATGTCTGACTCTTTGCAACTCTGTGGACTGCAGCCCACTGGGTTCCTCTGTCCATGGGGTTCTCTAGGGAAGAATACTGGAGTGGGTTGCCATGACCTTCTCCAGGGAATCTGCCCAACCCAGGGTTTGAACCTGTGTCTCTTGGGTCCCCTGCATTAGCAGGCAGGCTCTTAAGCACTACCACCACCTGGGCTTAGTAACAACCTGTGATCATTTACCCTTCTCCTCCACATTCACTCAATCTCTCATCAGACTTATTACAAAATGAGACTAGTTTCAGTTTCCTCTGCTTGCCCATCACTGGAATTAGAAGAAAGAAAAAAAAAAAATAGACCCAAGCAATTTATAAATAAGTTTAAAACTGCATGTTTAAAAATTGGCTATAGAGCCAGTCAAATACTAGTGTCAGGCAATTACTTAGACAAAAAGATGAATCACATAAGAGAATCACATACATCATCTCCAGAACATCCCTTGAGCAAACGGGTGTCCTAGGCAAATCAGAATGACCTAAATGGTTAGATATAAACAGTCACCTTTTTTGTGAATTAAACACACACCTGGGTTCCCTGATAGCTCAGTTGGTAAAGAATCCGCCTGCAATGCAGGAGACCCGAGTTCGATTCCTGGGTTGGGAAGATCCTATGGAGAAGGGAAAGGCTACCCACTCTAGTATTCTGGGGCTTCCCTGTGGCTCAGCTGGTAAAGAACCTGCCCCCAATGTGGGAGACCTGGGTTCGATCCCTGGTTTGGAAAGATCCTCTGGAGAAGGGAAAGGCTACCCACTCCAGTATTCTGGCCTGGAGAATTCCATGGACTGTATAGTCTATGGAGTCGCAAAGAGTCAGATACAACTAAGCGACTTACACTTTCACTTCCACACTTGCACACTGGGTTCTAATACTGCTTTTGCCACTTACCACTTTTTGTGACACCAAGCATGTTATCTGGGTTCTTAACTCCTCAATTGCATTACCTGTAAGATGGGGAATAAAAATGCTGCTGGAGGGGATTAAACAAAATAACATCAAAAGGCAACACTTGGCACATGGTACCTTCTCGGTCACTGCTGATTTACTTGGAATTAAAGAAGAATAAGACAATGTAATTTATAATATAAGTCACTGTCCAGCAGGAAGAATGCTGGCAATTTCCGGTTTTGAAAGGAAAAATGACCGTTAAATGAAGGTCGGCTGCGCTCTTCTCCAGCCAGGAGCATGGGCTGGGGAGTCATCAGGGCCAGCAACTCTTTCAGAAAAGACTCGCCCTGGGTGTTTGTGGCTGTTGCTAAGACACACACTAAGGTTTTGCTGCAAGAAAAGCTCCAAAAAGAATGACTGTCTTCCTGTCTCTTCTGGCCCTTTTTGAGCGAATCAGGCAATGTGATTAACATATTTGCAGTCTTCATACAATTTAAAAGCAAGTCGGCCTCATTCACATTACACTGACAACAGCAAAACGCCCTCTCCTGGACCTCATTTAGCTCACTTGGATGTCAACAGGCGCAGGGGACAGACGCTGTTCCACCCAGGCTTGTACAGCACCCGCCTTAACGCCTGGAGATGACCCGTTTGCTCTTTCTGCCGTGCCCATGTTTTGCTTCATAAATGGTTCATTCTGCAAGGTCCCTTGGACACGTGGGGCAGCCTTAGTTTACTTCAGCAAACCCCTCCAGGCACAGGATGAAACCCCCAGGGCAATACCCCGAGGGACGCTGTACTCACTGTTCCCAGGGCTCGTGGTCTCCAGAAGAGAGACACTGGAGACATCCTCACCGCCTCCATCCATGCTCTGTGGCACAAGGCAGGCACACTTTTGCAACCAACCAGGTGTCTTTTTTAAATTTTTTTTTACAAAAAACAAAACCTTATCAACCAGGTGTCTTGGTACACAAGTCTCCACAGCATGATTCACAAAGCAAGAGGACTGGTCTATTCACTGACTCAGGGTTCCACGTTTGCCTCTTGGTACAAGGTACTGCCGCATGCTCAAGGCAGCCCCTGCAGAATGGGCACCCTTTTCTGTTGCCCAAAAAGCACCCTCTTATGTGGTCATTGGGGGAATAGAGTTGCTCAATTAATTCACACACAACATTGTAAATAAGTAACTATGGAGTTCCCCTTTGAATTCCTTGGTTCAAGGAAATATGTAAATTGTGGAATTTGGGTGGATAAGTTAGATACTGGGGGAAAGGAGGAGTTCTTGATCTAATCCTCCCAAGTGAGCTAACTGAATTTCCAACCAATGTATGAGAACAGACATGGGCCCAAAGCAACAGTCACAGGAAAAGTCAGAATTCATCCATCCACCCATCAGACCACTAGGTCTTTAAACAAAGAATCTGTGGTTTGGTTCATCTCTTAATCTTGGTGCCCAAAGCAATCCTGGACACTCACTTGTTCACTGCAACCAACAGCTATTTCTCATGTGCTCAGTAGAAGGGTCCAGACTCTCCCTAGATTCTGCATATAGAAACAAAAGGCACTGCTCCTCACCATCAAGGAATATGGCCAACAATCAAACATATAATTGGCTTAAGATGTGATAAAAGCTATGTGCTGCCACATGGTATTATGATATTATGATATATTGAAAGGTTGTTACTGAACCATGAAAAGATGCCGGGATTCTTGGCCTCCTGAGGAGAATAATTCAATCTGGGGCCAGAGAAGAGGCTTGATCACTCAGAGCTTTTGGGTAATAAAGTTTTATTAAAGCATAAAGGAGACAGAGAAAGCTTCTGATATAGGCATCAGAAGAGGGCAGAAAGAGTACCCCCTTGCTAGTGTTAGCAATGGAGTTATATACGCTCTATTGCTTCCCTGGTGGCTCAGAGGTTAAAACGTCTGTCTGGAATGAGGGAGACCCAGGTTCGATCCCTGGGTCGGGAAGATCCCCTGGAGAAGGAAATGGCAACCCACTCCAGTACTGTTGCCTGCAGAATCCCATGGAGGGAGGAGCCTGGTAGGCTACAGTCCATGGGGTCGCAGAGAGTCGGACACGACTGAGGGAATCTCCATGTATATACTCTCTAATTAGTTATTAAAGTGAATCAAAAGAATGTCTGAAGGTTGTAAAGAACTCACTAGACCTACTCTCATAATTTACATTTTAAGATAATAGGATTAGCCAGAAGGTTTTTTCCAGAGACTGTCCTCAAGCAGGATACATTATTGTTATATAACCCTAAGGAATGTAGAGGGAAAAAAATGTTTGTCCTTTCTTTCTCCTTGAGAATTCCAGACCTCTCTCTCCTTGGGCACCCCTAGACTTCTTATCAACCTGCCTAGCAAATGACTCTCTCGGTATGATAATATTATGGGATAGAGCAGGGTCTAGACTGAGTTAACCAGGCGAAAGATGGATAAGTACAGCATTCACAGACCAAGGACCCACCCGATCAAAGGCCATACTATGAACTCATTATACGCTGAAATTAAAAAAAAAAACAACCACACAGAAAGATGTAGTGAGGGCCTTTTGTACACCTGCATCTGTGTACAGAATACAGGTGCAGGTGTGCAAGCAAAAATAACAAATAAAAGTAAAAGCAAAAATGGATTTCCAGTACCTCCTGTCACGCCTCTAAGGCCAACAGTGAAATTCAACCTTGACCGTACTTGCTCAAATTAAAATGCTTAGTTTCCTCCACTAGCCTTCGGATGCCTCACCTCTTCGACATTGTTACCCACTACAAACTAGCACAGGGAGGGAGGTATAAGAGTACTTTCATGATTGACAGAAATATATGATCAACACCTGTTTATACATGTTTCCCAAAATGCATTCCAAGAGCTATTCAAAAGTGTTCCTCAAAAAGAGATTTTATGGACGAGTAAGAGGAGATCAGTCACTTCCCTCCACTGCCTGTTACCTGATTGCAGCCCAAATCCCATCACTCCTGGACGCTGCAATGGCTTCCTCGCCAGTATTCCTGGCTCCACCTTTGCCCTTTAGAGGCTCTTCTCCACAGACCAGCCAAAGAAATCCTTTCCAAAAGTAGGGCAGGAATAGCGCTTCCACACCAAGAACCCCCAAGGGCTTCCTCCTTACTTCCTTTATTTCTACACAGCCAGGCCTGCCTCCTCTCTGGCCTCATCTTCCATGTACTTCCTTCCCTCCACCCAGTCTGCTCCAACAAGCCAGGCACTCTTCTGCCTCAGGGCCTTTGCACTTGCTAGTCTCTCTGCTTGGAATACTACAACCTCCCCATCCATCCTATCTCATCCTAGATGCCACCTCCATGTAGAGCTGCACACGTTCTAAGACAGTGCCCCCACATTACCATGTTCTGACCTTTATGCTGTTTTTCTTATCATCTATCACCATCTAACAACATACTATATATTTTTTATTTGCTTATTGTGTGGCTCTCCTCCAAAACTATAATCTCCATGAGAAAAGGGTCTGAAAAGTTTTGTTCTGGCTCAACTCCCAGCATGTAGAAAAATGTCTGGCACGTTCCAAAATTATTTGTCAAACAAATTAATGAATGGAACACTAAATGAAGCAGAACTGAATTTCATTGTTGTTGTTTTTACAGACCTTCTCAGAGCCTTTGCTTGGCTGGCATGTGGTGTGCATTCTCCCTCCAATAAGAGGAAAGAGCATTTTCACCTAAACTTGTCTGACCCTGCTGCCCTAAATACTACTGAAGAAGCATACTCAAGACTAGTCTTGGGGAACCCTCTTCAGGGGTGAGACACATCTGGAAAGAAAATATTTTTTTCTGGTGCTGCCAAAAGGAGAAGGTTCCCTTGAGAAAAACAGAGAGGTCTTTTCTTGCTCTCAAATGCAATTTCCACAGCACAGAAGCAAGATGAACACAATGGCTTCTCAGCAGGATTCCAAGAAAGCAAATTAATTTCCATGTCTCTTGGTCTAATCTTGGGAAGGCAGATTAGTCTGATGTTCTTGCTGGGCCATGTTCTGCTGTTCACACGGCCTATATGGTCAGCGGAAAGATGCTTACCTTGGTCTTCTAGCCTCCATCAGCAGCGATGGAATCTAACTATAACAGTCCCACAGGCCACACTTCAAATGGAGCTACACTGCTGGAAATATTCAAGGTGAAGGGAGATGGGCAAAATACACTGCCTTTCTAGAAAAGTGCCTCACTTTACCCTCTCTCACCCTCACTCACGTAATTCACAAGTAGTGATTTTAAGTCAACTTTTTTTTTTTTAATTTTAAATTAAAATAAAAAATTTTTGGCTGTGCTGCAAAACATGTGGGATCTTAGTTCCCCACCAGGGACGGAACACACACCCCTGTATTGGAAGCTTGGAGTCTTAACCACCAGACCACCAGGAAAGTCCAAGGCCTCAACATTCAATCGTCACCTCTGCTCTAGTCATAAGGAAATCACATGTGATTCTTTTAAGAAAGAGAGGTCTAAATTCTTAAGAACAGGTCTAGATAAAAAAAAGAGAGAGAGTTAGTTGAAAGAACGTATCATTTAAAGGGCCAGTAAAGAAAGAACTCCCAGGCCATGGTAACATTAGGAGATTTGTGAGTGCCTGTGGCATGCAGAAGCAGAGGGGTGGGAGAAGGGTGCAAGAGAGGGGTGAGGTGGGGACCCAGGAGGCGGGCTTGCAGCCTCTTCCCTCTGGATTCACCCCCTGCTGGGGCTCCAACCCCACACAGCTAGCTGGAATCCAGGGCACACTGTACTCACAAAGGGCCGGGACAGGAGGAGGAGGGAAGAGTCATTCCTCTCGCCTGTTTGAAGGCACGAAGGGCTAAGGCTGAGCGTGGACTTTAGCTTCCAGTGGATTTTAAATCAATGCCAGTACGTGCGTGAACCAGATTTTGAAAGATCTGTGATGAAAAGGACAAGTAACTTGGGCTTTAACGGAATATCTGGGATGTCTGGGCTCTGAGGATCTGCCCAATGTGTCTGAAAAGAAGTAAGCAAATGCGGGAAGTAGATTGTTTTCCCCCGGCTGGAAATGGGTTCATCTGTTCTAAACTGAAGTTTTTGCTTAAGCGGGAGCTTTGAGTCCTAATGATTTAAAAGATCCTAAAAAGCTCTCTAAGCACAAGCAGAATCAATCGGGCTCATCTGCTCCCTTCACCCATCTCTTGCAAGCTTCCTCACAGCGCACGATAAGGAATCTGCAATACAGGCTTACTCAGCTCCCAGCCCTTGCCTTCAGAAGATGGGTTTTGGTGTGTCCCCTGTATAGCACATCGACATTTATAAAGTAATTTCTCACTGGGTCCCCATTTACCATCTGAGTCACCAGGGAGGCCCATACTTAGAGCAGTTCTATAGATAAAGTTGAGGTTGAGGTGAGGGCTGTACTGGGACCAGCTGGTTTCCATGAAGCCAAGGCTCAGCGTCTTGCTCTAAATCCTGTTCTCTTTCATCTACAAAGTCACACCGAACCTCAAATACAAGATCTTAGCACCTCTTCACCAAGCAGGCACACTTTGCCTGCCTTCTGATAGGTTTCATCCCAGGCTGGTTTGCCCAATTCAATTTCTTCATAAAATGCACAAAAGGGGGTAAAACTGAGGTCCACCGAGCTGTGCCAGGGCTTTGCCAGGACTGGCGGGCTGATAGGATGGCTTGTCCCCATGGCTCATTCAGGCGCACCTGCCTCAAAGCCCTGTTACCCATCGGAGCACAAGCGACCACAACTCCGAGGCCCTTGCACAGCTCTTGACCGTCCAATTCCAGACGGTGACTCCACAAACCCTGAGGTCTGCTAAGTTAGATCGATAGTTCAAGCAGAAACATGCCTTTGCTTGAGAGAGTGCCCAGCCTTCTGGCTTCCCAGGGAAGTAGAGCAATTCCACCCAAGTGATGCTGCCCTGCTGGAACTCCCATGCCCCCCGCCCTGCAGTTGCAGAGCACACGCACGAGTGATACTCCGTGTCCTCGGTTCCAAACAAAGGGCACTTCTGTGACAAGGCCTCTAGAAAACACTTTGCTATTTAGTAAGGAGACACCAAGTACATTTGTGAGTTGATGAAAAATACTGTGGGTGGTCATTCTTCTGAAGAATAGATGGTAACAACATGGAACCCCTAATTGTTATCCTATTTCTATGGAAAATCAGAACTTAAGTCATTGTGTCTTGAAATATCTCTTCTGGGCACAAATCATCATGTCAGTTTCCTAATACATCTTAGATAGAGGAAATTCTAGGGACTCCACTCAAAAAAAAAAAAAAAAAAAAGTAAAACTAATGAAGTTCAGAAATATATCATAGTTTCCTAGGGCTGCTGGAGGGCTTCCCAGGCGGTGAGGTAGTAAAGAATCCAACTGCCAGTGCAGGAGAAGCAGCCGTGGGTTCGATTCCTGGGTCAGGAAGATCAGCTGCAGAAGGAAATGGCAACTCACTACAGTATTCTTGCCTGGAGAAATCCCATGGATAGAGGAGACTGGTGGGTTACAGTCCATGGGGTCACAAAGAGTTGGACACAACTGAGTTCGTGCACGGGTACACACACACACACACACACACACACACACACGAGTTGCCATGTGGCATAAAACAACAGAAATGGATGAATAGTTCTGGAGACTTACAGAAACTGTGGCGTCAGAAAGAGAGGCAGAACATCAGGGTTTACGCAGCACCAGTGTGGGCCCAGCATAGTCACCTCCAAAGGCTGAGCGCCCCAGCTTTGTTCTGGGTAACTTTTATACAGAGTAAACTTCCCGCTCAAACAGCTCAGATCTGTCCCCTCCCCAGGTAGCCCTCGTTCCCGTGGATGAAAGAGCAAGCAAGATCACGGAAGCAAAAGCAGTACTGAGCCCCAGCAGTTTAAAACAAGAGAACAGAAGGGAAAGCAGAAGGTTGCTACTCTAACTGGGGGCTTTGGTCTCGCTCTTTCTAATTGAACATCTGAAATCTAGTGTCGGTAGGGCCGTGCTTCCTCTAAACTCTGTAGGAGAGAACTGCTCCTGCGTCCTCATAGTTTCTTATGCTGGCCAGCAATGCTTGGCTTGCAGCTGCATCACTCTGATCTCTGTCCTGCCATGTGGCGTTCTCCATGTGTCCGTGCCCAAACTTCCCTCTTCTCATAAGGACACTAGTCCTACTAGAGTCCACTCTGATTTCCTTATTCTAACTTGATTACATCTGTAATCAATTACATCTGTAATCAATCAAGACTCAATTTCCAAATAAGGTCACATACACAGATCCTGGAACTTTGGGCGTTAACACATCTTTTTGGGTGGTGTGTGTGTGTGCAATTCAACTCATAAGATTCATTCTATTAGAAAACTGATTGTAATTAAAATGAACCTGTATTTGACCATACTTAGGAACTATAAGTGAAGTGAAGTCGCTCAGTTGTGTCCGACTCTTTGCGACCCCATGGACTGTCGCCTACCAGGCTCCTCCCTCCATGGGATTCTCCAGGCAAGAGTACTGGAGTGGGTTGCCATTTCCTTCTCCAGGGGATCTTCCTGACCCAGGGATCGAACCTGGGTCTCCCGCATTCCAGGCAGACGCTTTAACCTCTGAGCCACCAGGGAAAGTAAGAACTATAACATATCTCATTAGTATTTTCCTATCATCATTCCCTCAGGGATTGGGGGCAGGAGAAGAAGGGGACGACCGAGGATGAGATGGCTGGATGGCATCACGGATTCGATGGACGTGAGTCTGAGTGAACTCCAGGAGATGGTGATGGACAGGGAGGCCTGGCGTGCTGCGATTCATGGGGTCGCAAAGAGTCGGACACAACTGAGCAACTGAACTGAACTGAATTCCCTCTCCGATTTCCAAAATGAGGTTGGCACATATTTCAAGCCCCAGAGAGATACTGACCATTTGACACAGTAAGTGGCACAATTTTTGTAACCTCAGAGGTTTAGCCCTTTACATCTCCTGATAATAGCACAGAAAGAAAAAAAATAGAATATTTATGGACATATAGATGAAACACTCCTATCACTTTCCTTTTCTCCTTTCTTTCATTCCTCCTTTACTGAAACCGTCATGTAACTTAAGGTCATATGTAATGAGACAGCAAGTAATTAAGACTTGAAGATTAGTTCCTGAACACAAATTCTTCTTTGGAGTTTCCCCTTCCAAGGGGCTGACATAAATTCACAAAGACCATCACAAGGAAAAGAAAGTCAGGCAGCCTGCACTCGTACCTTTAGTTTGCCAGGTACTGGCTGGGGGATCCTGGGCTAAAGTCAGCAGGACAACGGCAGAAACCACAGGAAAACCGCACAGGCCCAGCACGTTAGCTGAGCAACCTCTTGTCTGTCTACACAATGTCAGACATCACAGCTTTCTCTTTTTCAGCACAGTCAACCAAATTAACAAGTTGTCTCCATTTGCTTCAGGATGGGAATACTGCACTCACATTTTATTTCCATTTGATCCCTAGGTCAAGATGCAGAAGATATTTAAAGCTTCAGCCTGAAAACACAGTGTATATACACATAATTTTTCTAGACTAGAAAGCTATTTTCCCCCTCAAATATGGTGAAGAATAAAATTTCAACAACACCTGTGCTTAGAAATATATATTAAAACATTTCTTTAGAGTAAGTTCTGCTAATGTTGCCCATGTCTCTCATTTCTGATAAGCCTCATGTCTGGACTGGAAACTCTCTGCTCCCTTATTCCTATCTTTGCCTCTCAGTGTGATTCTTCCAATTTTTTTCTCAGTCCTCTTCATGTCCTCCTTTATCCCTTCATAGGAGACATCACTCCCTTATAATGGACTACATTACAGAAGTTATTTTACTATGTTCACATTGTTTAAACATACATCTTGTAAAAAAAAAAAAACAAGTATTTTTAAAAATGCCTTCTAAATACTTAAAAAAATTCTTAAGGTGCTTTCACATCACACAATTTGTTGTTGAGTCCCCACCCTCTGTCAGTCATGGATTAGTGACTCTTTTAAAAAGTTCTCTATGCTCACTGTAGACAAACACATCCAAAAAAAGAATCCTGTAAAACAAATATATTCAACACTTGCCTGCAGTGTTGTGTAGACTAAATGTGAGTGATCTTTTCTTGAAATGTGGTTTTTTGCATACTTAGGTATAAAGTAAAGTTTAAAAGGATCTGTAGATATTTTACTGATTTCAAGAACTAAGCATTATTTTAAAACAGCTGATCTTAACAAAATATTGCAAAAATTAATTCTTTTGAGAAAATTGCTCCTTTATGGGCCTTCAAATACTCCTCATATATCTTATGTAGTCAATTCTTAAATGCCAAACATAGTGCCAATTGGAAGTACAGTTAAAAATAATCTGAATATTCCAAGGTACCATTTGCAATTATATATAAATGTGTATGTAAAAATGTGACTCTTATATCAGTTCATTATTCTACCACAGGATTTGCTGAATGGGTTCAGTAAGTTAGAGAAATATTAATAGGTGTTATTGTATTTTAAACATTTAGGATTCACAAAGCAACACAAGGTCTCATTAATCAAAAAGCTTTAAATCCTCACCTTTTGTAACATTCTTTTGCTCTCAAATTAGAATACTTCAAAATTTGTTGCTGATGTCATTTTTGGATCACTTATGGATTTTCCTAAGAAGTCGAACGTTGGAGGTGTGTATTTTTCCATTGGATTATTCGGTCATTTCTGGCAGCGTTCAATTCTGTGCGTTCTCATTTTTGTGGTTTACTTTAAACCAGTGTGTAGCACACTTCTTGAGCTTCTATTGGTGACCTTGAAATACATTTATTCTTTTAACATTCAGCAGATATTCACTGCCTTTTTGCTATGTGTCAAGCACTGTTTTAGGCACTTAGGATGCAACAATGACAAGCAAAGTCCTTACTGTGGGGAGTGTTCATACTCGCATGGGGAGAAACACAATAAATATACTACAATAAACCACATGGCTTATTAGAAGATAACCTATCATATGAAAGATAAAGAGCAAGGTAAGGGGGATTGTGAGCAGGGAGGGGTATGTCATAGTAATAACTGGGGTGGGCCTCACTGATATGAGATTTAGGAATGAATTAAGGGAGATGAGTGTCATCCGAGAGGACTCACAGAGAAACAATTTCAGAGCAGAGAAGACAGAACACAATCTCTAAGTCACAAATGTGCTTGGTGTATGAGAGGAATAGCAAGGAGGCCACTGTGTTTGGAACAGAGCGTTAGAATAGAAGAGTGAGAGACGGACTGAGGAAGATAACAAGGGGTCAGGTAACATAAAGCCTTGTGGACATTTGCAAAGAGTGTGGCTTTTATTCTGAGTATGATGAGGACCATTGCAGGGATTGGAGTAGGGAAGGCTTTAACTTCCTTTTAAGAGATCTGACTTCCTTTTAAGAGATTCCTCTGGTTCCTATGCTGAGAATGGGTTCTACAGGACAAGTAGAAGCAGAGACCAGGTGGGAAGCTATTGCAGTAATTCAGATGGTTCAGACAGGGGTTGGGGTGGCAGCAGCAGAGATATTAAGAAATGGTCAGATTCTGGATGTAGTTTGAAAGCAGAGGCAGGCACAGGGACTTCCTAATGTGGAGTGTAGGAGGAAACAGAGCAAGGGGAAGGATGGATTTTCCACATACTGAGATGGAGCAGGATGCAGGAACAGCAGGTTTTGCTTGGGGGTGGGGAGATGGGGTCAAGAATTCAGTTTTTGGACAAACTCCACTTAATACATTGATTAAGCATCCAATGGGGATGCTGAGTATGTAGTTGAAGTTCAGGGACAGAGTCTATACTCACTGGGGGAGTCGACAGCATCCAGGTGGGTTTTACAGCTGTAAGCATGGATGACTTCATCACCAAGAGAGTGACATGAGTGTAGGTGGAGAAGAGCGGGAAGGACTGTACCCTGAATCACTGGAAGCTGATAATCTTGGAAAGAAGAGGACCCATTAGCAGAGTATATTGAGAAGTAATCTATGTAGCAAAAGGAAGCTCAAGAGGATGCAATTTCAATGGAAGTTAAAACTAGGGAAGTATGAATCAGCCAGAATCCAGTCAGGAGACTGAACTGAAAAATCGATGTAAATAATTGGTAAGCATGAAATTGCTAGTTCAGTTCAGTCACTCAGTCGTGCCCGACTCTTTGTGACCCCATGAATCGCAGCACGCCAGGCCTCCCTGTTCATCACCATCTCCCGGGGTTCACTCAGACTCACGTCCATCGAGGCCGTGATGCCATCCAGCCATCTCATCCTCTGTCCTCCCCTTCTCCTCCTGCCCCCAATCCCTCCCAGCATCAGAGTCTTTTCCAATGAGTCAACTCTTCGCATGAGGTGGCCAAAGTACTGGAGTTTCAGCTTTAGCATCATTCCTTCCAAAGAAATCCCAGGGCTGA
>SJYT01080204.1:128153-156765 GCA_006410635.1 Cephalophus harveyi | reverse complement strand
GGTGTTGACCATCTGGTGATGTCCACGTGTAGAGTCTTCTCTTGTGTTGTTGGAAGAGGGTGTTTGCTATGACCAGTGCATTTTCTTGGCAAAACTCTATTAGTCTTTGCCCTGCTTCATTCCGCATTCCAAGGCCAAATTTGCCTGTTACTCCAGGTGTTTCTTGACTTCCTACTTTAGCATTCCAGTCCCCTATAATGAAAAGGACATCTTTTTTGGGTGTTAGTTCTAACAGATCGTGTAGGTCTTCATAAAACCGTTCCACTTCAGCTTCTTCAGCATTACTGGTTGGGGCATAGACTTGGATAACTGTGATATTGAATGGTTTTCCTTGGAGACGAACAGAGATCATTCTGTCGTTTTTGAGATTGCATCCAAGTACTGCATTTCGGACTCTTTTGTTGACCATGATGGCTACTCCATTTCTTCTGAGGGATTCCTGCCCGCAGTAGTAGATATAATGGTCATCTGAGTTAAATTCACCCATTCCAGTCCATTTTAGTTCGCTGATTCCTAGAATGTCAATGTTCACCCTTGTCATCTCTTGTTTGACCACTTCCAATTTGCCTTGATTCATGGACCTGACATTCCAGGTTCCTATGCAGTATTGCTCTTTACAGCATCGGATCTTGCTTCTATCACCAGTCACATGCACAACTGGGTATTGTTTTTGCTTTGGCTCCATCCCTTCATTCTTTCTGGACTTATTTCTCCACTGATCTCCAGTAGCATATTGGGCACCTAATGACCTGCGGAGTTCCTCTTTTGGTATCCTATCATTTTGCCTGTTCATACTGTTCATGGGGTTCTCAAGGCAAGAATACTGAAGTGGCTTGCCATTCCCTTCTCCAGTGGACCACGTTCTGTCAGCCCTCTCCACCATGACCTGCTTGTCTTGGGCTGCCCTGCAGGCATGGCTTGGTTTCATTGAGTTAGACAAGGCTGTGGTCCTAGTGTGATTAGATGAAATTGCTAACCCGGTAAGAAAGAGGGTGAAAGGAGAACCCTAAGGTATCATGAGGTAGAAATCACAAGAAAAAACTACCACCTCTAAGGCTGACAGAACAAAGAATGAGGTTTGAATTTTTTAATAAGCTTAAAGGAAGGGCCCCACAGAACTGAGCTCAGGCCCCTGAGAAGCAGGTGCTGCTCAGCTGGTGTGGGTGTTTCTGAGCTCAAAAGAGGGGCCCCATGGGTCCAGGAACCCTTTTTTAAAAGAGCTGTCAGCCATCTGGTGTTTACGTCTTGAAGAGGGCTATGATGAGGTGGTATATTAGTTTTCCAGGGTTGCTGTACACATTACCACAAACCTGGTGGTTTAAAACAACAGAAATTTACCCTCTTGCAGTCTGGAGGACTGAAACCTTAATTCAAGGTGTCTGCAGGCCCATGCTCCCTCTGAAGGCTCCCAGGGGAAAATCTGATCCGTGGCCCTCCTAAATTCTGGGCGTTGAGAGCAAGCCTTGCTGCTCCTTGGCTCAACACATGACTCAAATCTCTGCCTCTGTCTTCACACAGCCTTCTTATAAGGATGCTAGTCATCAGGTTCAGGGTCCACTGTAATCCAGAATCAGTTCAGTTGCTCAGTTGTGTCCGACTCTTTGCGACCCCATGAACCATAGCACATCAGGCCTCCCTGTCCATCACCAACTCCTGGAGTCTACCCAAAATCATGTCCATTGACTTGGTGATGCTATCCAACCATCTCATCCTCTGTCATCCCCTTCTCCTCCTGCCCTCAATCTTTCTGAGCATCAGGCTCTTTTCAAATGAGTCAACTCTTTGCATCAGGTGGTCAAAGTATTGGAGTTTCAGTTTAAACATCAGTCCTTCCAATGAACACCCAGGAATGATCCCTTAGGATGGACTGGTTGCATCTCCTTGCAGTCCAAGGGACTCTCATGAGTCTTCTCCAACACCACAGTTCAAAAGCATCAATTCTTCAGCATTCAGCTTTATTGTCCAACTCTCACATCCATACATGGTTACTGGAAAAACCATAGCCTTGACTAGATGGACCTTAGTCGGCAAAGTAATGTCTCTGCTTTTGAAAATGCTGTATAGGTTGGTCATAACTTTCCTTCTAAGGAGTGTCTTTTAATTTCACGGCTGCAATCACCATCTGCAGTGATTTTGGAGCCCCCAAAAATAAAGTCTGACACTGTTTCCCCATCTATTTCCCATGAAGTGACGGGACCAGATGCCATGATCTTAGCTTCCTGAATGTTGAGCTTTAAGCCAACTTTTTCACTCTCCTCTTTCACTTTCATCAAGAGGCTCTTTACTTCTTCTTCGTTTTCTGCCATAAAGGTGATGTCATCTTCATATCTGAGGTTATTGATATTTCTCCCGGCAATTTTATTCCAGCTTGTGCCTCTTCCAGCCCAGTGTTTCTCATGATATACTCTGCATATAAGTTAAATAAGCAGGGTGACAATATATAGCCTTGACATACTCCTTTTCCTATTTGGAACCAGTCTGTTGTTCCATGTCCAGTTCTAACTGTTGCTTCCTGACCTGCATACAGGTTTCTCAAGAGGCAGGTCAAGTGGTCTGGTATTCCCATCTCTTTCAGAATTCTCCACAGTTTATTGTGATCCATACAGTTAAAGGCTTTGGCATAGTCAATAAAGCAGAAATAGATGTTTTTCTGGAACTCTCTTGCTTTTTCGATGATCCAGCAAATGCTGGCAATTTGATCTCTGGTTCCTTTGCCTTTTCTAAAACCAGCTTGAACATCTGGAAGTTCACAGTTCATGTTTGCTGAAGCCTGGCTTGGAGAATTTTGAGCATTACTTTACTAGCGTGTGAGATGAGTGCAATTGTGCGGTAGATCTTCATGACCAAGATAATCACGATGGTATGGTCAATCACCTAGAGCCAGACATCCTGGAATGTGAAGTCAAGTGGTCCTTAGAAATCATCACTTCGAACAAAGCTAGTGGAGTTGATGGAATTCCAGTTAAGCTCTTTCAAATCCTGAAAGATGATGCTCTGAAAGTGCCGCACTCATAATGCCAGCAAATCTGGAAAACTCAGCAGTGGCCACAGGACTGGAAAAGGTCAGTTTTCATTCCAATCCCAAAGAAAGAGAAAGACATATCCTTCCCATAAATCTCAGAAAATACATAAAGAATATTTTTGAAAACTAAAAATTTCCAGCCATCCTAATGATTGCCCCTGTTATGTTGGTATATGTTTTTTCCAAACTTTTTAAATGCACACACACACACACACACACACACTCCTCTTCTTAATATCTTCTGCTTCTGTTAGGTTCCCTTGGTGTCTCTAATTTTCTTGAAGAGATCTCTAGTCTTTCCCATTCTATTGTTTTCCTCTATTTCTGTGGTCCCCTGGAGAAGGGAATGGCAAACCACTTCAGTATTCTTGCCTTGAGAACCCCATGAACAGTAGGGAAAGGCAAAATGACAGGATACTGAAAGAGGAACTCCCCAGGTCGGTAGGTGCCCAATATGCTACTGGAGATCAGTGGAGAAATAAGTCCAGAAAGAATGAAGGGATGGAGCCAAAGCAAAAACAATACCCAGTTGTGGATGTGACTAGTGATAGAAGCAGGGTTCGATGCTGTAAAGAGCAATATTGCATAGGAACCTGGAATGTCAGGTCCATGAATCAACACAGATTGGAAGTGGTCAAATGAGATAGCAAGAGTGAAGGTCGACATTCTAGAAATCAGCAAACTAAAATGGACTGGAATGGGTGAATTTAACTCAGATGACCATTATATCTACTAATCCAGAATAATCTCAACTAATCACATCAGCAAGAACTCTGTTTCCCAACAGGTCACATTCTGAGGCTCTTGGGAGACATCAATTTTAAGAGGATAGTAGTCAATCCAGGACAGGTAGGTTCTTCACGTGCTAGAAAACCTGTAAACTGCATCATATGCAACCACAGAAAGGCACTGGCACTTCTGGGGTGAAGAGGCTTTTCTAAGCCATGACACTCACAAGAACCACAAATAGACAGGAAGCCCGTGGGAGGAAAATGAGAAGGAGAAAGCCTTTCTCCTCTAGCCTCCCAGGCTCCCTCCAGTATCCTCTATTGCAGAGCCTAACAAGTAGCCATCTCAGAAAACTAGTTTGCAGTCTCATCTTCAGTATCTCAAACATAATTATAGAAAGGTAGGTTTGGGGCCAAGAGACAGTATTTCAACAATTGGCACAAGGAGGGAATGATCAATCGTGTCCAAAAGTTGCTGATAGGTAAAGAAAAATGAGAATTGATCTTTGCCCACTGGAGTTAGCTTCAATTGTTCCATGATCATATAAGTTCATCAAGCGCAGTTTGAGGACTTTGTTGGACTGGCCAGGCTTTTCAGCACTGTGGCCAGCTCCTTTATAAAAGGGCTCAGCTGATTTTGACAACAGTTAATGGCCACCATACATACGTGTTTATCTGCCAAATGCTCACAGTACTACCCACAGCCACCACAAATCCTATCACTCCTTCTGCTGAATTTTATTTTGATGTTTGCAAAAGAGTTAAAGTCACCTTGGAAATGAACATATTCATAAGGCCAACCATAGATCACTAGAGAGGTTATCAAGGAAAATTAGGCCACAGGCCTAGAATAAAATGAAAATTCAGTTCTCTTCCTCTTTCCTCCACTTCTGTAATTTCAGTAGGAAGTCCATGGATGGTTGAAAGCAACTGCTAATGTTTTCTTAGTCTCTCTTTGGAGGGTGACAGAAGCCAATAAAAGTAGTAGAGAGAAATTGTTTTGGTAAATATAGAGCAAATTCTTTAGGGCTCTAGATGCATCCTTGATATCTAACTGATTTTAAGGGAATATATTTTCTGCTTTTCTTTAAAGTAAAATTCATAAAACATTCTAATTTCCTGATTATTTAAAAGCACATAATACAACATAAAAACAAAGAAAAAAGAACATAAAAGTAGCGTTGAACTGTGAACGAAGAAGTCTGCGTTCTAAGACCGTCTTTGTAATTAACTAGCTATATAGCTTTGGGGAACTGTTTCAGTGGCTTTCGCTGGTTTTCTTCATATATTAATGAGATTCATAAAGAATCTCAAAAAAGGTCTCAGCTTTTGACCTGTCTCGCCTAACTACTAAAACTAGCATGTATGGTTATCAGTATTATGATCTGATTAAGGCTACGGTTTTTCCAGTGGTCATGTATGGATGTGAGAGTTGGACTGTGAAGAAGGCTGAGTGCCGAAGAATTGATGCTTTTGAACTGTGGTGTTGGAGAAGACTCCTGAGAGTCCCTTGGACTGCAAGGAGATACAACCAGTCCATTGTGAAGGAGATCAGCCCTGGGTGTTCCTTGGAAGGAATGATGCTAAAGCTGAAACTCCAGTACTTTGGCCACCTCATGCGAAGGGTTGACTCATTGGAAAAGACTCTGATGCTGGGAGGGATTGGGGGCAGGAGGAGAAGGGGACAACAGAGGATGAGATGGCTGGATGGCATCACCAACTCGACAGACGTGAGTCTGAGTGAACTCCAGGAGTTGGTGATGGACAGGGAGGCCTGGCGTGCTGCAATTCATAGGATCGCAAAGAGTCGGACACGATTGAGTGACTGAACTAAACTGAACTGATAATGAATTTTGATAATGGAAATTAGTTGAGAATTTTACTTCAGTATCTGAATTGCTACTTTTTTGCATCTTTCATAGAAAATGACAGTACTCAACAAATGTACAAGCTAACAGGAAACTAAAACATTGAAAGTCAAATTTGAAAGAAAATGCCTCAGTTGTCTAACACTGTTACTTGTTATTTAACATTGATGATTTTCTCTTTCTTAGAAATTAACCCGTTATCTAAAATAGATTATAAAACAGACCCAGAAAGCACTTCACGTATATCTGCTTGTGTCTAAAGCTGATGAAAGGTGATAACACCATGAAGAGTGCACATCATAATAAACGTAGGACAGGCTATCAGTCTAAGTTAGCTCTATGAGGAAATACAGAATGCTGACTTCTTGGTATTATTTCTGTGTGTCCAGAAATTTCAGGTTTTACATTTGTGAAACATCTCAGAGTCCAAAACCATCCAGAAGAGCTTTTGCTAAACGCAGAAAGTATGGGGAAATTCAATTAACTAGAATTGCCTTAGAACACATATCTGGTCAAACAAAACTGATAGAGAAACAGTAACCATGGTTATTACTTAAATATCTTAAATTTGGAATAGTATGTTGTTGCTGATTAATATTACAAAAGAAAATCACTAAATTTGGTAAAATCTAAAAATCATCTAAAGAAGGGGAAATAGGACTTCTGCTAGATTCTCTTTGTAGGGGGTGTGTGTGTGTGTTAAGCAACCATTCCATTTGGTGATATTTATCAACTTTCAACGTAAGGTTGTAATAGAGGTTATATTCTCTAATATCTGAAGCAGGAAAATATTTTCCTTAAAATTGAGAGAGACTTCTTGCAACAATCCGTTTTGTTTCTTGTGCAGAATATAGCTGTATTTCTCAAGCTTTCTTACACTAAAGAAAGGCAATGAATGGTCTTATCTGCCTGTGGCTGCAAGATATCAGAGTCAAAAAATACAGAGTGCATTTTTCCCACTATTTTTTAAAATATGTATTTAGTTGGCTGCTCGGGTCTTAGTTGGGGCAGGCAGGATCTAGTTTCCTGACCAGAGATCAAACCCTGACCCCCTACATTGGGAGCTCAGAGTCTCAGCCAGCAGACCACCAGGGAAGTCCCTTTCCCACTATTTTTATTGGACCAAGACATTTAATTATTAATTGCTATGAATTTACAGATCTCCATTTCAGTGACTCAAAACTTGAGTGTCTAGCAATCAGGTGCTTTGTGTCACCAAAAATCCAAGCTCCCAAGCTGGCCAAGGATTTTTAAGGTTTTCTCAAAGACAAGTCTGTGTACCCACAGTGCTGGTGCTCCCTGAGAACTTATTAGAAATGCAGAAGCTCAGGTTCCACCCAGACCTCGTGAACAAGAATCTGCATTTTAATAAGATCTTCAGATCATCTGGATGCACAGTAAACTTTGAGAAGCACTGCCCTAACATATCAATACTCACATCTGTTTGTATTCTGATATAGCTTTTTGAGTATGAAAAAAAAAAATTACAGGTACTGATGAGGAATAGTAGCTGTGTACGCCCATAGCAGTGTACCACACAATTCATAACAAAAACGGATGAACTGCTTTATACACACACTATTAACTTAGTCATCTTAAGAGTGAATATGAACAACTATTGAATATCTGTATAGAATATGTGTGCCATGTAGTTAGGGTCACCAGATATCCCAGATTCCTGGGACAGTCCTAGTTTACACGTTATCCTGGAATGAATTATTGACAGTACCCCACCACCTTTTAAACTAAAAAAGCCCTCCTTTGAACAATAAATTATATGGTCGCCCTAAATAAAATCTGCTAAAAAATGCATCCATTACAACCACCTCAAAAGATCTAATTATAAGAATACATGATATTTGGGCCTCACTAGTCACCAAATTCTGCTCCTGTTTCACAGTAATAAGCAGGGAGAGAGACATTCCACTGCTAAGACAGCAAGGCAACCATTTTCCATTGAGTGGACAAAGAAGAAAGAGGTGGTAGTAATCTCCTTTTAACTGTTCACTAATTTTTTCTTATGTCATTAGTATTTGATTTATGACTTATCTTTACTAGAATCTAGCATAAGGTTGAGACAAATCTATGTTTATTTATTTTATTATTTTTTAATCTCAAATCTTTTTATTTAGTAGTATAGCAATAGAAGCATGCATTTTGTAGTCACATAGACCTAAATTAAGTTTTTTCTCTATATATTTACTACTTTTAACATGGTCAGCTCCATTTCTGTGTGATCTTCATCTGTTTTCAATTTTTTAAACTTATTTTATATTGGAGTATAGTTGATTGACAATGTTCCATTAGTTTCAGGTGGAGAGCAAAGCAGTTCAGTTGCACACATACATGTAGCAAGGACCTGCTGTTTAGCACTGGGAATTCTGCTCAACGCTATGTAACAACCTAAACGGGAAAATAATTTGAAAAAGAATAAATAACATTTATTTACTCTAAGCTTAATATATGTTTACAGTGCTGCAGAAAGGGCATCATGATTTGGAACTATCACAACTACTAGGAGAATCTCAGTTTTAGTCTCCTATGAATGAAAACACCATTCAATAAATGCCCCACCTGTATGTGCTAAATGAACAATAGGCACACTAAAAACCTAGATAAAGAACAAGAAAATTGACACCATCATCATTAAGTGTTGTGGGTGAGCCTGTGGAAGGAAACAAATGTCAAGGAGAAAGGTGGGAGACACAGAGTAAGACAGCGCCATCCGCTGGCTGTGGGGCAGAGTGTAAGGAGGTCAAAACGGGCTTGCTAGGAATCAGCTCTGGGAACGTCAATTCTGCCCAGCTGATCACCCTTTTAGATGTATAGTTTTGCAAGTTTTGACAGATAGACCACACATCACAATCAAGACCTGGAACAGGTTCTACCACCCTCTGAAATTTCCAAGACCATCTGCAGTCAACCTTTCTCCTAATTTCAGCCCCCGACGGCCATTTTTGGCCATTTCCAGAATGTCACATTAATATAATCATACAGTATGGTGCCTTTGTTTCTGACTGCTTCCACTTGCATTTGAGATTCATCGTGAATGAGCTTAGACACAGGTAAATGATATAGCAAAATTCCTCTCTACTCTGCATTTCCATGACTACAAATAGGCATGAGGGCTAAAAAAAAAAAAAAAAAACAGTCAATACTGAATCAAAGGCAATGTAATTTTAGAACTCCATTAAACAACATATTTCAGTGTTCTCAATTATACATTACCATACACTCCATAGTTTCCTCACACAGTTTTGCAGACTGACGTTATAACAGAATTGGAGGGGGCAGGGAGTGAAGCATCCCAGGCGCTATGACAAAAACCGCTTGTGCAAATGTCTAATATAATATTAACGAGTCAAACAGATGAAAAGCAAAATCCACCTCTTCCAAATGCTAAGCCTTCATTAGCTGTGGACACAGACGACTCAAGCCTTGGCCTTCCTGGGCTGGTGATAAGCATGTGCTCAGTCGCTCAGTCATGTCTAACTCAGGCTCCTCTGTCCATGGAATTTTCCAGGCAAGAATACTGGAGTGGTTTGCCTCTTCCAGGGGATCTTCCTGATCCAATAGAAGTACACTGATGAAAGAGACTTCTAAAGTCAAGATCTTGTTTCCCATTGATTAATAATAAACATTTATTGAACACCTCTCAGGAAGGCTACAAGCGAACCATCTAAGCCAAAGAGTCTCTATAATGCTCCTACAGAACTCCACAGAATACACAGACTCCTTGGTGTATGGCGAGAACCTGGATTCTGAAGCCCCACAGGTATAAATTCACTATTTACAGTTCCATGACCTTGAGCAAG
Organism: Cephalophus harveyi; assembly: GCA_006410635.1. Taxonomy (NCBI): domain Eukaryota; kingdom Metazoa; phylum Chordata; class Mammalia; order Artiodactyla; family Bovidae; genus Cephalophus; species Cephalophus harveyi. Next base: position 147,332 of record SJYT01080204.1, on the reverse strand, counting down.
TAGCATATGCTCTCTGAGCTTCAGCCTTTTCATGTCTAAAATGCATTACCCTCTACTGATTCATCCACAAATACTCCTTAATCATGCCAGGCCCTGGGTCATCTCTAGGTCCACAAGGATAAACCTTCGAGATGTAAGACAAGGAAAAGAGCACTCACAAAACCATAGCAAATGCTGTCACTGGATAAGGAGAAAGTGGTTCCATTGTATGTTGGAAGAGTGTCCAAACTGGACCTGGGAAGATCAGGTTAAGACTTCCCTAAGAAATCTATTAACACCTCCAGGGAGTCCTGAAGGATTCATGGGAGTTAGCTAGGTAAACGTTGAAGTAAAAGGTGACAGTCAGTGTAAAAGGCTCAGAGGAGGCAGAGGGAGGGCATGGGGCCACCAGGACCTCAGGCAGTTCACTGCGGCCCTAGGAAGGAATTGCTAATAGAACTCAAGGCCGTGAGGAGCCACTGGAGACTTTTAATATGAAATGAACATGGTCTTTTTGTGCTCGACAACAAAATCTGGTAGGATAAAGAACTGAAAAGGGACAAGACCAAGGGGCCTGTTAGGAAGCTATTACACTATTCTAAGTGAGAGATGATGGAGGCCAGGATTCAGATTTTTATAAAAGACAAACTAACAAATGCCTGGCTGGCGTGTGCTGGGAACTCAGCAAATGGTAAGGGCCTATTAGCAAGCTGCTGTATTATTCCAAGTGAGAGATGATGGCACCCAGGACTTAGGCATGATGAAAACTAAATAATGAATGCCTAGCAGCAAGGCTGGCATGTGCTAGGAACCCAGCACAAGTTTGTTACCTTTTCTTTTCTTCTTCCCTTGTGATCTGTCTATTGTTCCAGTGGCCACGCAAGTAAAATCCTCTTCCAAGGAGTAAATTTACAAACAAATATTCTTCATAACAGATATTTTCAGATGTTAACAGGGAAGAAATACATTCTATTTTACCTCTATTTTTAAGGGATGAGATTTCCAATAAATGTTGATATAAACGCAATTTCTTTGCAACCAAATTGTTAGCATATTTTAGTTCACTGTAATAATGAGTTTTTAATCACTAATATTAGCAGACTCTGTGATCATTGATGATCACATTAAACTGTTTAATGTCTCCATAGAGTTTAAGCACCTTAAGGCTCAGCCTGCAATACGGGAGACCTGGGTTCGATACTGAGTTGGGAAGATTCCCCTGGAGAAGGGAAAGGTTACCCACTCCAGTATTCTTGCCTAGAGAATTCCATGGACTGTATAGTCCATGGGGTCGCAAAGAATTGGACATGACTGAGTGACTTTCACTTTTTTTTTTTAAGATTATTTTAATAGTTTCATTTTTGTTTACTGTTTGTCTTCTCCCCACTAGAATGTAAATTCCACAAGAACAGGGGACTTTATCGTCTGCGTTTGTTCTCTGTTCTATCCCAGGCAGCCGGAGCAGGGTCCAGCACTTGGTCCAGGTGCAATAAATATCTGCAGGCTAACTCCTTCATAGAGTGAGGGAAGAATGGGGCCCCATCTAGCGGAAGTAACTGAAATTGGCCCCTCCTAACTGGCATTTCTACTTCAAGGCTCTCCCTACCCTAAGCCACTGCATACCTGATTTCAGATTTACCTTGCTGAATGCACAGTTCTAACAAACCTAATTCCCCCCTCAAACGGAGCCCACACTGCTGCCTCTGACTTCAGGGAGTCCCACCAACCCTTGCAGTTCGGTGTCCTGCCACTGCTGAGATTCTGGTCCTCACGAGCCTCTCTCCCAGACCCACAGGCCCACCTGCCCCTCCCCACCCACCCCCAGCATGCGTCACCTCTGCCTCCAACACCATGCCTCTCTCTCTCTCCGCCTGATACAATCCTGCCTGCCCTTCAATTTCATCTCAAAAACCGTTGCTTCTGAAGTTTTCCTTTATTCCTTAAGTCCACAGTTCTCAGCTAGGATGCCTCTGAATGCCCACCACTCCTACCCTGAAACGTCTCACAAAGTTTGGATGTGCTTTTGCTTGTGACAACTGGAGAAGAAAACATACTACTGGCATCTAGTGGGTAGAAGCCAGGGATGCTGTTGACCACCCTGCAATGCACAGCGCAGCTCTCTAAAGAGAAGAACCATTTAGTCCAAATATCAACAGCGCTGAGACTGACAAACGCTGCCTTAAGCCAACGCCTTTCTGCGGCCTTTCAGCCACCGTGGGGTTTGGACCTGCTCTCACTGCACTTCCATTCTGCATTGTACAGGATGCCTCTGTAACTTGTCAGAGCCACCCCTCCCACAGCTGCATGTTTGACGCACATCTCATTTTTCCTAATGAGCACAGGATAACCCTTGCTCAAGGGAGACATCGATTTGTTGGCTGGAATTGAATTGAAATTTCCATTTCATTCAGTTTTCTACCTAAGTATATTTTCTCCTGTTTCCTGTTAATAAAAGAAAAGGTAGGCACCGTGTTTTGTGCATTTAACCTTTGAAATACATGAAGACTGTTATTAAATAACTTATCTGTTTTCTTACCTCCAGAAAAAACTCCAGGACCTTCTATAATCTCATCAGGAAGAGTACACATGAAGGGCAATAACTGGGTCTAAATTGAATTAAATTAGTTTTGATGCTAGTCTTATTACATACTATGAATCTGCATTTATTTCATTCAGCACATCTATAATGTTTTAGCCAATGGACAAATAAATAAATATCCAAGCTTGACATCCAGTTGAGGCAGCTTTTCTACAATCAGGACTAAACAATAAATGCCATGATTTATCTAAAGCATCTTTTTTTCTTATTATCCTAATATTTAACAAAGCTAAAAACATTTGTTGGCTTTATAGTTGATTGACCTTATAAATATCCAGTAAGCAGTTTCCAATAAAATATTATGGTCAATCTTCTGAAAGAGCTGAACATCTTGAGACTTTCAGCACATTTTAAAAGCTTGACTGAGACAGGATTCATATCACCAACTCCAAATTTTACCTCTTCTGAGATATGAGAAATCTATTGAGCTAAGGAGAACATACAAATATACCCTGGTTCTTAGAATTAAGTTTGAAATTTTGAATGAAAGACTCAGCTTTCACTGAAAAGAGGGAAAATCTCATATGATCAGAAAAGATCATCATAAATCCTTCTCACTCTTACTAGAAGGGAAGCTGAACTCTCTTGAATATACACCCAAATGGCCTCCAGGCTATGGGCGACCACAGTGGCTGGTGTGACAAGCTGTCACGCTGAGAAGCTGGACATCCTGATTCTCAATGCTGTCAGTCACCAAGAGATGGTGAAAACCATTATGAAAGAGCATTTATTTTGCTGTCATATGTCAGCCAGACTGAAAACCAGCGGCTAGTTAGCCTTCAAGGGAAGGAGGAAACCCCTCCAGGCAGAAAAGCAGAATGTGATCAGAGGACCCTGAGAAGGCATGTAATTAACACTGTCGTGGTCTGAGTGAAGATGTCACAACCATTACCATGGGCAAGAGGAAATGAAGACACAGGCACACACACAGGCACACACACACACACACACACACACACACCCCCCCCCATGAGACACACACGTGTCAGGTAATGCGGCCAGTAGGAGGTGCAGAAGTAACTTCAAAAGCATCTCTGGGAGCCCCAAGAGCTCAGACCCACACTTTACTACACTCTAATCTGAGACAAAGACAGTTCATCATCTGACTTTTAAAATTTCAGAGTACCCAATTTCAAAACCATCTACTAAGTGGAAAAAAATTAAAAGCCAGTAACGCTATCTAAAGCCAGCTTGAACATCAGGGAGTTCACGGTTCACGTATTGCTGAAGCCTGGCTTGGAGGATTTTGAGCATTACTTTACTAGCATGTGAGATGAGTACAATTGTGCGGTAGTTTGAGCATTCTTTGGCATCGCCTTTCTTTGGAATTGGAATGAAAACTGACCTTTTCCAGTCCTGTGGCCACTGCTGAGTTTTCCAAATTTGCTGGCATATTGAGTGCAGCACTTTCACAGCATCATCTTTCAGGATTTGAAACAGTTCAACTGGAATTCCATCACCTCCAGTAGCTTTGTTCGTAGTGATGCTTTCTAAGGCCCACTTGACTTCACATTCCAAGATGTCTGGCTCTAGATTAGTGATCACATCATCAGGATTATCTGGGTCGTGAAGATCTTTTTTGTACAGTTCTTCTGTGTATTCTTGCCACCTCCTCTTAATATCTTCTGCTTCTGTTAGGTCCATACCATTTCTGTCCTTTATCGAGCCCATCCTTGCATGAAATGTTCCCTTGGTATCTCTAATTTTCTTGAAGAGATCTCTAGTCTTTCCCATTCTGTTGTTTTCCTCTATTTCTTTGCATTGATCACTGAAGAAGGCTTTCTTATCTCTTCTTGCTATTCTTTGGAACTCTGCATTCAGGTGCTTAAAACTGACCTTTTCCAGTCCTGTGGCCACTGCTGAGTTTTCCAAATTTGCTGGCATATTGAGTGCAGCACTTTCACAGCATCATCTTTCAGATTTGAAATAGCTCAACTGGAATTCCATTACCTCCACTAGCTTTGTTTTTAGTGATGCTTCCTAAGGGCCACTTGACTTCACATTCCAGGATGTCTGGCTCTAGGGGAGTGATAACACCATCGTGATAATATACACGCTACTAAATATAAAATAGTTAACTAACAAGGACCTACTATATAGCATGGGGAACTATATTCAATATATTGTTATAATGGAAATGAATTGAAAAAATATACACAGACACACACACATATATATGAATGTATAATGAATCACTTAGCTGTTCACCGGAAACTACCAGTCCATCCTAAAGGAAATCAATCCTGAATATTCATTGGAAGGACTGGTGCTGAACCTGAAACTCCCATCCTTTGGCCACCTGATGCGAAGAGCTGACTCATTGGAAAAGTCCCCAATGCTGGGAAAGATGGAAGGCGGGAGGAGAAGGGGACAACAAAGGATGAGATGGTTGGATGGCATCACCGACTCGATGGACACGAGTTTGAGTAAACTCTGGGAGTTGGTGATGGACAGGGAGGCCTGGTGTGCTGCAGTCCATGGGTTGCAAAGGGTCGGACACGACAGTGACTGAACTGAACTGAAGCTAACACAAGATTGTAAATCCACTATATTTCAATTTAAAAAATTCTGTAAGTCATCCTGTTTCTCTCATTACTTTGTCTTATTAGATGCTCAGAAATATGATTTTTCTCAACTGCTGCAGCTTCACTGAGACAGAATTCCTAATGCAATTTTCCAGTTCATATGATAATTTTTTGTGCTGCATAATTTTGCTCTGTCATATGTCCTAATAATATTTGTATAACTGTACCTCTTTTCTTGAAAAAGTAACATTTTTGTTACAAAGTTAATAATGGTAGATAGTTTAGTAAGTACAGTTAGTGAAAAGAGAGATAAAACTTTCCCAGCCCCATTACTCAGAAACAGTATCTATTCTTTTTCAGTAATAGTCTTCTGCTGCTGTTGCTGCTGCTATCGCTTCAGTCGTGTCTGCCTCTGTGCGACCCCATAGACGGCTCCCCCGTCCCTGGGATTCTCCAGGCAAGAACACTGGAGTGGGTTGCCATTTCCTTCTCCAATGCATGAAAGTGAAAAGGGAACGTGAAGTCGCTCAGTCGTGTCCGACTCTTTGCGAGCCCATGGACTGCAGCCCACCAGGCTCCTCCGTCCATGGGGTTTTCCAGTCAAGAGTGCTGGAGTGGGGTGCCATCGCCTTCTCCATCTGCAAGGAGATCCAACCAGTCCATTCTGAAGGAGATCAGCCCTGGGATTTCTTTGGAAGGAATGATGCTAAAGCTGAAACTCCAGTACTTTGGCCACCTCATGCGAAGAGTTGACTCACTGGAAAAGACTCTGATGCTGGGAGGGATTGAGGGCAGGAGGAGAAGGGGACGACCAAGGATGAGATGGCTGGATGGCATCACGGACTCGATGGACGTGAGTCTGAGTGAACTCCGGGAGATGGTAATGAACAGGGAGGCCTGGCGTGCTGCGATTCATGGGGTCGCAAAGAGTCGGACACAACTGAGCGACTGAACTGAACTGACCTGAACGCTATCTAACATGAAACCATTCTTTTCCATCCTATTTAGGAGCTTCATTCAGTAGAATACGATGCTACACCAAACATCTGATGCAGTCATCCACAGAGCACTCTGTAACACAGCAATAAGAAGGGAATGTATAATGCCAAGAAGTGGGAGTAAGTGAATCAGTTATTCACCACAAAACTGATTCATCACAAGATCTTTTAGTCTTGGCTCAGGCCCCAGCAGTGAGCAATCTGGGTGGAGCTCAAAGGCCTCCAAATCTTCCATGGCCAGTAGGATTCATCAGTATCAGCCCTTAAAAAGAATCACATCACCCTCCTGATGTTAAAGATTCAGGCATAAGATAACCTGTGTTCCTGAGTCTCACATTCAATTATGTTAATTATTGGTTTTCTCCTTAGATTTTCTAGGAAGTGGATGTTAATCTTTACAGAGTTGGATTTTTTTTTTTTTCATTTATTTACTGCCTTTGAATGTAATCAAACCTTCTTGGGCACACATATCTGTATCCCAAAAGGCAGACATGATCATTACCTACTCAGGTTCATGGTAATGAATGTTTGGGACAACAATTAGCTGTAATGTATTTATCAATAAATGACAGGAGCTCTGCCCCAACAACAAGTTCCCTGCTCACCACAGATAAAGAGTGTGATGCCCTTATCAATATGCAAACTCTAGATTAAAAAGCACACAGAGAAGCATGCATCATCCAGTCCCAGGTCACTTTTTCAATGTCCTCTGATTTATTCCTTCTGAATTACTCTTACACCAATTTCAGTTGGTAGGAAAATATTCTTATCTTTGAAATATGGACCAAAGTAGGCCAGCAAGCTTTCACTCCCTCTTTTGTCAGTCTCTTCTGGAAGCAATTCAGAGGGCTCCCCCTCTCATACAGAAGACTCTGGCACGGCACTCAGAAAATAACACATTTTAAAAACAGGTTTAGAAAGAAACCACCAGATTCCTGCTGGGCATCCCTCATGGTTGTTGGAACAACCATCTTGGAACACGTCTCCTTCTCTCCTCCATGCCTCCCCTGGTCTTACCCATCACTAATCAAGATTAGAGCGGCATGGCAGAAACCCAGTGCCTTCACAGCCAAAGCCCTGGACTGCTTGAATTTAGGGTGAGCCTCAGAAATAGAACTATGATACAGGCTTGTATGTGCTCTACAAACACACCAATTTTCTAGGCAGGTCCAGCTCACACCCCACCTCCCTTCACAACCACTGTTAGAGAGTAATGTGACCGCTATCACAGAACAAGCACACTCCCCTCAGGTACAGTGCGAAGATGGAAGAGGCCTGTGTTACAGCTTGCCCCTCCCTACCCCCGAATATAAATCTGCTTAGTACACATAGTGCTAAAACATAGAGAATCTAGAGCAGTCCAACAGTGCCTACTAATTACATATTTTGCAATGCCTTATTAAATATTTTTCACAGATGAAATAACCTGTCTGCACACATAAATTTAAATATCTATATAATATCCTAACAGTCATAAGTAAAATTCAAAAAAATAATAATTATGCTTTAAAATATGTAAATGTCCCAGTGTAGCAGCTCTGGAATACAAAATGAAGACAAGAGATGCTTGCTTCTAAATGTGGTCCCCATGAATGCAAACAATACCAATGCAGACAAGTAGAGGTGAGCTTATTAGCAACTTGGGCATCCCTGGCGGCTCAGTGGTAAAGAATCTGCCTGCAATGCAGGAGACACAGGAAGTTTCCGGTTTGATCCCTGGGTCGGGAAGATCCCCTGGAGAAGGAAATGGCAACTCACTCCAGTATTCTTGCCTGGGAAATGCCATGGACAGAGGAGCCTAGAGGGCTACAGTCCATGAGGTCACAAGAATTGGACACAACTCAGTGACTAAACCACCATCCATTACCAACGTAAATATCACAACTAGTGTTTTGTTAGTACTGGTGATGTGACCTTTGGAAATGATGAACAACTCTTGGTAAAATTTTAAATAAAACAACATAGAATCTTCCCTTGATTTACAAGTAATTTTACCCCTGGAAAATATACTGTATGTAAAAACCATATAAAATACTTGTGTTTATATATACAACAACAACAACAAAAAAAAGGGCTAGGCAAGGCAGGGCATGGCAACCCACTCCAGTATTCTTGCCTGGAGAATCCCATGGACGGAGGAGCCTGGCAGGCTGCAGTCCATAGGATCACAAAGAGTCGGACACGACTGAAGCAACTTAGCTTAGGCTTAAATTGGGGCTTCCCCTGTAGCTCAGTCGGTAAATAATCCACCTGCAATGCAGAAGACCTGGGTTTGATTCCTGGGTGGGGAAGATGCCCTGGAGGAGGAAATGGCAGTCCACTCCAGTATTGTTGCCTGGAGTAATCCCACGGACAGAGGAGCCTGGCAGGTTACAATCTATGGGGTTGCAAGAGTCAGACATGACTGAGCAACTAAGCACACACAGCTGGCTTAAATTACAAGAAACAAAATTTTCACCTACGTAGACATCTATGACAATATTGGAAAGTTGTACAGCATGCGAGGCAATGCTTTGTTACATGGAACTCTCCTGTCGTTCCTTTTTTGGTCAGCAGAACGCGGACTGAAGGGACTGGTAAGTTCTGAGCCGAGCCTTAAGAGGCATCACATGTTCCCACTTACCTTTCTTGTATTTCAGCCATCTCCATGCAGAAATGCGAACTGATAGCCAATCATTCCAAGGAGGATTAAAAACCTGAACCTAACCTGCAACTTGGAGAAAGCCCAACAAGGTCAGCCTAGATCAGCCAGCGCTCAGTCAATCTACAGATGCCTGGGTGAAAAGAAATGGTTGTTACTTTCAGTTACTAACTTTCAGAGTGGCTGGTAAGGCAGCCTGACTTAGTAATAAATGACTGGCACATACTTGCCCACCTAGCACAGGGGAGACAAATAGGGTTAAAACAGAAATAGAAACGTCAATAAGAAATTTGTGATGTTGGACAGGATGTGGGAGAAAGACTGGGTGGAACCCAGGGAACCGGCAGAAGCTAACTGGTGCCATATAAACACAATGCTCGTCACTGGCTGTAGGAGCCACTGGGTATTGGGAGAGCGCTGCAATAAACCACACCGAGGCCAGTCTCATGAGCTCTCTCCCCTGCAATCACCCTGAAGGACAGAATAGGCAAAGTCTGCCGTAATCTGACAAATTCACGTAAAGTAGGCAGAGACATGATGAGGACCTACAAGGCCCATGGCTGTCACAAATAAAATCCCTGTCCTCAAAACTCAAGTTAAGGGGTTCCTTTATCCTTTCAGATTACAAACACAGATATCATTAAATAATCAGTAGGCCCCCAGAAAGCCCATAAGTATTTCATTTTTGTCAACATTTTTGTCTTCAGAGAACTTGATATCTTCTATAAACCTATCATTTATACATTTTAAAAATTAATTAAATGTATCTATCATTCTATCAGGAGAAGGCAATGGCAGCCCACTCCAGTACTCTTGCCTAGAAAATCCCATGGACGGAGGAGTCTGGTAGGCTGCAGTCCGTGGGGTCGCTAAGAGTCGGACATGACTGAAGTGACTTAGCAGAAGCAGCAGCATCATTCCATCTACTTACTAACCTTCTGAATTTTTAGAGTTGTTATTCAATGATAAATAAAAGAAATAGTGAGCTTTAAAAATTGCATATAATCACAGGCAATGATTACAGGTTCAAATGGGCTAAGGACTCATTTTAAATAATTCATATATATTTTTCAAGACCTTCAGATAACACTGCATGACCCTGTAAAGTTTCTAGAATCTTTACAAAAAACTGACTAAGCCTATACTAGCCAAAGGAGTAAAGAAAATACAATTAGATACAAGAATGACAGGGTTCACAAAATAAAAACAAAGCAATGATTGTAAAATTGTACGTAACTATGCAACAAATTTGACAACCTGGCTAAAACTGACAGTTTTTTTTTAAGGCTGCTTACCAAAACTGACACAAGAAGAAATAGAAATTCTAAAATTCTAGAGCCTTTATCTATTAAAGAGAAATGATTTTGTAATTAATCAGAGGCTTAAAAGCAGAGGATGAAATTCCATACACATTCAATTTCAGCAAGTTAGAAACAGAAGGAAACTTACAGAATCCGGTATGAGTAGCTGTCAAGCGACAGAACTGCCCATGCGGGACGTGGACCTCGGGCAGAGCTGCCCTGCAGCCAGCAGTGTGGAGCAAACCTTCTCTGACCCTAGCATACTGTAGACTGGATGTCTGGGAGTCTAGAGACAGCATTCTGGTTCAGCCGTGACGTTCTAAGGTACTTCAGCAGCTGAAAGGCTCTATCAAAGTTTCTTTGATGGTGAGCATGAAAAAACAAGGCGTCTGGGCAGGTTAGGGAGAGTTGGGGCTTCCCTGGTGACTCAGGCAGTAAAAAACCTGCCTGCAATGAGGGAGACCTGGGTTTGATCCCTGGGTGGGGAAGATCCCCTGGGGAAGGGAATGGCAACCCACTCCAGTGTTCTTGCCTGGAGAATCCCATGGACAGAGGAGCCTGGTGGGCTACAGTCCATGGGGTCACAAAAGCACCTCCAAAGGACTGAAATCAGAACACCAGAAGGGGGTTATAACTAAAATGGACATCCAAGGAGCTTCTGGGGCACAATCTCCTCCATGATCTGGGTGTTATTTAAAAACATGTGCTCAGTTTATAAAAATCAATTCCGCCATACCCTTCTAAAAAGCACACTTTTCTGTGTATTATACTTCAATTAAAAAATTTTTAATAATTAAAAATATTTTTAGCCCCTATGTGTCCAGTGCCAGGAGTTATAAGTATCCCAAAGTTTTGGGCTCTTGCCTTGAAGTTCAGGGGACTCAGAGTCTAGGAACTCCTGAGTTAAGGGACTCAGCTCCAGTGGAGGGGCCACAATGACACAGGATGAGAAGCACTCATATTGTATGGCTGCAAGGGGACTGGGAGAGGCAGAGAAAGGGGCCCCAACTCTGCTGTGGAGGGTCATGAAAAGTGATTTGTAAGCTGAGGCTTGGAGGACAGGTAGGAGCCTTTGCCATGAACCAATGTGCAGATGTTCAGAGTCGGGGAGGAGAGATGGTGGGAGGGAGGGCAGGCCAGGTCCACGAGAAGAGAAGATAAAGTGCTAACCTCCAGGCCCATCAAATACACAGTCACAGTAGAGAATGAAGATCAAGCCAGTCAATCCTTAAGGAAATCAACCCTGAACATTCATTGGGAGGACTGATGCTGAAGCTGCAATACTTTGGCCACCTGATGCGAAGAGCCGACTCATTGGAAAAGACCCTGATGCTGGGAAAGATTGAGGGCAGGAGGAGAAGGGGACAGTAGAGGATGAGATGGTTGGATGGCATCACCAATTCCATGGAAATGAGTTTGAACAAACCCTGGGAGATGGTGAAGAGCAGAGAAGCCTGGCGTGCTGCTGTCCGTGGGGTCGCAAAGAGTCAGACATGACTGANCTGATGCTGGGAAAGATTGAGGGCAGGAGGAGAAGGGGACAGTAGAGGATGAGATGGTTGGATGGCATCACCAATTCCATGGAAATGAGTTTGAACAAACCCTGGGAGATGGTGAAGAGCAGAGAAGCCTGGCGTGCTGCTGTCCGTGGGGTCGCAAAGAGTCAGACATGACTGAGCCACTGAAGAACAGCAGTATGATAAATAATGTTCCTCAAAGTAAAATGCGCAGCCTGTTAATCTAGCTTATGACAGCTACTGGACACGTGAGATTTAGTGATAACAAGGGTGGAGGGAGGTGGGAGGGCCTCAGCCTTAGCAACCTAGGTCAGCAACCCGGAGTCCTTCTCACAGGCTACTGTATCGAACATTTATAGGTTTGCGCCTTTGTTCACTCAAAATGAAAATAGTTTTATACAGAACCAAACTAACTTATGTTCTCAAAACTCTGATTATCTTACTGGTATCATGAACTGGAAACACATCCACAGGAAAAACCAGCATGGCTTCCTACCACTTAAACATTGGGAAGTGTTTATCTTTATTTAGATACATAGGAGAAATAGCATCTCAGCTACACCTTGAAACTAACCTTTACCACTTTTACTGATGCCTTGATTATAAAAGGTAATACGTGCCTATTGCTGAAAACTCAAAATGATTGAGAAATACATCAAGCAAAAGTGTCAGATCCTCTCCATCTTTTCCCCCAAAGATAACAGTTTGATCTCTCTATCCTTCTAGACTTTTTAACGTACCTTAATTTTTTAATACTGACATGCTGCATACTCTGGCTAATATTAATAAATTGCTACATTTCTAACTAAAACGTAATTTCAAAAATAGTTCCAGTACACATCAGTTTGCCTCAGTTGTTTCACTGGCAGTGTAGTATTTCACTAATTAAATGCACCATAATTGATGTGATTATCCTCTGATGAGCATTTAAGTTGTTTACAGTTTTTCACTCTTGCAAGTAATGATGCCATAAACAGCCTTACAAAAATGAGAAGATTTATCTGAACATTCTGATACCATGAAGTATGTCTGAAAGAGAAGGACTTTATTTCACTAATTAAATGCACCATAATTGATGTGATTATCCTCTGATGAGCATTTAAGTTGTTTACAGTTTTTCACTCTTGCAAGTAATGATGCCATAAACAGCCTTACAAAAATGAGAAGATTTATCTGAACATTCTGATACCATGAAGTATGTCTGAAAGAGAAGGACTAAAATGTCTCCCAGGAAAGGACTCATCCCAAGCAAAAGGCAATTTCAGATCCACTATTTATAATCTAGGACAATGGGCTGTCATCAGCGGGGGACGAGTGAATGAGAACTCAGGACATTGTGTCACTGGAAGTGTCCTCTCACCAGCCCATGTGCTTTCACACACTCTCTAAACTCCCCAGGGACAGCGAGAGAGTACATGGCGGAACCAGCGGATTCTGAAATACTGGAGCCAGGGCATCCTGGGCACAGGGAGGCAGCTCTGGCAATGCTGCAGTGATGTTGCTGCAGGGCACTAGGGATGAGGACCACAGGAGTGTCCCCAAGGACGCAAAGAAACAGTGAGAAACCCAGGACCAGAGAAATGGCTGTAGATATTATTGTGGGTCTATAATTCTACCCTCACACTGACGTGGCCAACAGGAAGCCCAGGCCGCAGATTTAATTGAATTCTTCAAAAAATAATAATATTTATACTTAAATTACTTGTGTGCTCAATGCAGCTTATACTGTATTTAATGGGTGTAAACTGGGATAACGCTGTCACGTGTTGAAAATAAGAATATGAGGGCAAATTTGAGAATGGCTCCAAGGAATCACTGGACAGTCACTTCTTAAATACAAACACACATGAGCAGGAAAAGTGGCATAAAGAAAAAATGGTATGCTTAGAACTACTTTAAAAAAAAAGTAATATTAAGATGAGTACATCTTAAAACAGGCTGTGAAACTGAAAGTCACTCAGTCGTGTCTGACTCTTTGTGACCCCATGGTCTATACAGTCCATGGAATTCTCCAGGCCAGAATACTGGAGTGGGTAGCCTTTTCACATGAGCAGGAAAAGTGGCATAAAGAAAAAATGGTATGCTTAGAACTACTTTAAAAAAAAAGTAATATTAAGATGAGTACATCTTAAAACAGGCTGTGAAACTGAAAGTCACTCAGTCGTGTCTGACTCTTTGTGACCCCATGGTCTATACAGTCCATGGAATTCTCCAGGCCAGAATACTGGAGTGGGTAGCCTTTCCCTTCTCCAGGGTACCTTCCCAACCCAGGGATCAGACCAGGGTCTCCCACCTTGCAGGCAGATTCTTTACCAGGTGAGCCACAAGGGAAGCCCAAGAATACTGGAGTGGGTAGCCTATCCCTTCTCCAGCGGATCTGCTAGTTAGAGCCTGACATGATGAAGTGGGTCACCTTCTCTACCTACTGCTAAAATGCATGGCTGTTCCTTGTCGCAGAGGCCCCAGTGCTGTGTGACTCATCTGAGTAACTGAGAGCAAAGAACAAACATCTTAGATACTTCTCTTACAAAAACTGCAAGCCTCCAAGATGACTATTTATCTTGGGTGAACCTGCAGATTTTAAAATCTGAATAGTGGAGGAGATACCTGCCTAAAACAGCTGCGGGTGGTCCTGGTTTTCCTAAAAGGCAGACCTGGAATTTTGAGACCCTGGTTCAGCAACTGCAAGAGCAGCAAGAGGAAGGGTAGGTGATCGAAGGATAGGAGACCTTAAACTAGTTCTTCCAAAGCTCCCGGTGCTTAGTCAGAGATATGGTTACACTCTCAGGTCATAACCAGGTGAAGACAGTCAGGGAGTAGTGCAAAGAACACTGAATTCGGTTCAGTCTGTTATAAGCTATAGGAAAATCACAAGTTCTCTGAGTAATGCAAGGTCCGAGGGTCATTATGAAGGCAAAATATAATACTCCCCATGTCCATGCTACATACGAACATTCATGGCTTACCAGGACACACAACGTAACAGCAAGGTCCAGTGTGAAAGGAAAACGGGGGATGCTTTGTTCAAAGAATTTCAAAAGGTGAGGGCAGAGCATAAATCAAACAAAAGACCCTTCCGAGGACTTCCCAGGTGGCTCTAGTGGTAAAGAATTCGCTTGCCAATGCAGGAGACACAGGAGACGTGGGTTCGGTCCCTGGGTCAGGAAGATCCCCTGGAGAAGGAAATGGTAACCTCCTCCGGTATTCTTGCCTGGAAAATCCCATGGACAGAGGAGTCTGGCAGGCTACAGTCGATGGGGTCACAAAAGAGTTGGATNGAATTCGCTTGCCAATGCAGGAGACACAGGAGACGTGGGTTCGGTCCCTGGGTCAGGAAGATCCCCTGGAGAAGGAAATGGTAACCTCCTCCGGTATTCTTGCCTGGAAAATCCCATGGACAGAGGAGTCTGGCAGGCTACAGTCGATGGGGTCACAAAAGAGTTGGATATGCTTGAGCACACACACACACACACACAAATGTGAGACCCTGTTGTGACTACACACTCCACAGGCCCATGAACCAGCCCCAGGAGTCACTGCTCACCGGACACGTGCCCTGCTATAAATGCATAGTTAAGTCTCCAGAGCACCCTGCATTTGGTCAACAGTCCAGAAACATTCAGGATTGCATTGCAATAAAAGGAAGTAGGATTTCATAGATTAAAAAGGAACCCTTTCATTTTATAAGACAAACATTGGGAGAAGAGAAAAGGTACCTTTTACTGTATACTGCCTACAAGGTAGGAGCTTTATGTATATTTTTCCTATTTAACCTCCACACACAACCCTAAAAAGTAAATATAAAAATCATCTTTTCAAGAAATTAAGGCTCTGACAGGTTAAGAAACTTGTCTATGGTTACACCATTTTTCTCAAACAGCTCATTAATTCATCTGATAATGTTTACTGAGCTCCTTCTAGGGAGAAAACAGCAAGACAAAACAACCACCTCTCCCCAGTCCTGTCCATGTCCTCTTGGAGTTTAACAACTTAGTCAGGAGAGAGGGCTATTCACGAAAGAATCTCATTTTTTAAAAAAAGGAAATGTAAAATTAATGAACTTTATAAACAGAGTTGCCAGATTTAACAAATAAAAATACAAAATGCCTAGATAAATTGAAATTTCATATAAATAATAAATAATGCTTAATATGTCTCATGCAATATTTGAGATATTTATGTTAAAAATGAATTGAAATTTAACTGAGCATGCTCTTTTTCTCTGACAAGCTTATGGAGAAGGAAAAGTACACTGTGATGGGAGAGGGCTTTTTAACCTCACAAAAGAGGTTCAGGAGGCTTCTCCAGAAAGGGAAGCCTGGACCGAAACCTAAATAACACAAGGCATTAATGTGAGGAAGGCAGGCTGGAGCAAGTGATAAGGTTGCCATAGCAGGAAAAGACTGGTGTTTGAAGGCTGGTAGGATGGGAGAGGTTCGGGAGTTATGTAACCCGAGGTCACGGAAGTGAGCTGGGGCCAGACCACCCAGAGCCTTGCAGACTTTGAAGGCCAAGGTTTTCAATCTTTATGCCAGTAGACAGACCCGTGTATGTCATGCTGCCTCTGCCCACGCCCATCTGTCTCCACAGAGTCCTTCCCAAACACAGACTTCACCCTGCCTCTGCCTCTCACCAAAGAAGCCAGCCATCTTGAAAGCTGCCTTGGCAAGCTGGAATGCGGTCCCTCTGAGAGTTTCAAGCAGACATTCCATCAGTACCAAAGAGAAGAGCACAGCTGAGAGAGCCTAGGCGTTCCGGGTCCCTGCTGCACGGCCAAGTACTAGTTCAAGTGTTCCTGCAACTGTGTTCCCCAAACGACAGCATCCAACCCATGGGGCAGAGCCTGACAAACTGCACCCTCTGGGCCACCCAGGAAACCACTCATTTGGGATGCCTGGGATGGGGCTCAGAAATCTCCACTTGGACAAGCGACCCAGGGGAGCACATTCCTATTCTAGAATTCTGACCTGTTAGACTCTTCTAGGATTTCTAGGTCACAGGGTTTTCAAAGAATGGTAAATGACAGGAGAAAGCACTCTAACTTGTCATAAATCTCATCGTGCTCTTAAATTATAAGAGGGCCTGAGTGCTATACGAAGACTAAACCCCATCAATACAGTTTACGGTGTCTGGTCTAAATCATTTGTATCACCTACTGTCCACAGGAAAAGATACAGCAGGCATGGTGCGCTTTAGGTGGTCAAGAGAAAACATTTAAAGTGTTGTCATATTAAATCGAACTCAATATTCACTTTACATTAAACTGAGATTATCATTTTTAACTCTGGTCTTTTTAAAATGTTTTAACTCATACCCCTCATGGCATAATTCAAAATCTAACAGACTAATTACAAATACACAGACCATGGTCCCATGTAAAATTTCAATGAGTTAATAAAAAAAAAAAAAAAACTCTTATATTCTATTTATAAGAAAAGTTAAAATTTAAAAGATTATGTATTTTATATTTCTTATATTTTATGGAGGGAAAGAACATTAGAACCAGAAAGGACCAAACCATCCAATCCAGCCCTCTTCGTTCATCTCATTTTGTTCACTTCTTTCCAGGGAAACCACTTGATATACAATGACTACCAACCTTTCCTAATTACAAGGGGTGTTTCAGATAAACTATATAGTGTCTTTATACCCTCATTCCAGCAAGAATTAAAACAGTAACTTCATCCTCCCTTGTTATTTCAGCTATGTCAAAAAAAAAAAAAAAGAAGCTTCCAGTTTTATCTGCAATATTTTACACTGGCTACTCAACAGAGATGGATTTAAAAAGTAAAACTCAAATTAATTTAGCAACGTTGTACCAAAGCTGCATGAAGTTGATGGTGGGGGGGCTGCCTCTCCTAGGTTTACAAACAGACTTTATCGAAATGATGAGTTTGTGTTAAATGAATAATGGTATCCATGTCATAAACCATGGCTCAGACAGAAACCTCAGCAACATGGAACCAAGAAGCAGTGATGAATCACAGATTTTCTCCTGATCCAGCTGCATAGATTTAAAAGGACATTTTAACTTTTACTCTTCACAGGAATCTACCATTATGCATGAATAACATGAATAACCATAGTGACCTGATTCGGAAGGCATTCTGACACATCAGATATTTTTATTCATGAAATACGTCATCAAAAAGTCTATCTCAGAATAAGAGGTAATATCTCTAATTACAGGAAATGGATTTTCTGGTACTTGTGGTCAGGTAATAATACTGAACATTTTGATGTCTTCTGCAGTAATTGCCTTGAGGGTGGAAACTACATTCTGTTTTCTGAAGGACCTTCTACACTTACAGAATATGACAGTATCAATAATGAGTAGGATTTTTACCTAAAAGCTCCTAGGCTAGTGTGCTGCTCAGACCCAATGCTACTTTCAAATGTCATTGGGTCATGAAAAAAAATTTAATTTCTCCACTACATTACCAAAACACTCAGATGCAATCCAGAGCCTTCCCTCCCCTGCCCCCCTCCTCCAGACAGCCAGCAGCTAATGGCATTTGATTTTATATTAGACTGCTAGGAAAAGTCTATTGTCTGCATTTGCTGACACTGAAGGCCAAATTTCATTAAAGGAACAGTGCCGGAGGAAGTCGCCAGACCTTTTAAAAAAATATGTTTTCTCTTTCCTTAAAGGGATTTTGTTTTATAATATTTTCCATTCATACAGAATATGTACGTCCAGAACTCTGAGACGCTCTCTTTTGTCCTCAAAACAACTTTTTAATAAGAGCTAGTCTCAGCTATTTTTCACATTTCTCAAACACGGAGGATGAACCCAAAAGGGTAAGTCACTTGCCCATAACATAAGGTGGTGACATAACACAATACTTGGGGAAAATGAGACTAGGACCTTTAACTCTCTTCTCTTTAATAACTGCATTCCCTCCTTTCTCCCGTTAACCCCTCAACTCCATCACCCCCTTCATTCCTTTTGCTACACATCCTGCCGATGTGGGCTCGTTCAGGAAAGCCGGTAGAAAAATCTTTGCCATTAGGTTTTCAGAAAGTGGGGTCCTTTTTTTGTTGCTGTTAATACATAGAATGAAATGTGGATTGGGCTTTTTATTCTCTACCAAAGAATGCACTTGCAGTACGGTTTTCAACGCATTTTTAGGAAGAATGCGGGCACATTGTTTTGCAAGCCTTTCTCAAGCTCCACTTAGAGGCCGGGCCCCCTCACAAAACTGAAGAACGGTGAAGGAATGGATCAGCGCTACAGAATCCGAAGAACCTCAACATCAAAGCTTTCACGGGAAAACTGGCCGTGAGCACGAGGCCTTGCGGAACTCGCCACTGAAAACGAGCGGATGCCGGATTAATACCCAATTCTGCCCCAGTATTAGGGACAGGAATGGAACTGAAGCAACTTCCTTCTCGCCCTGTCAGTCGGTTAAGAATGAAGGGAGGAGGCCGTCAGGGAATCCCTGTCGCAGCGCCTTAAAAGACGCTCCATCTTCCCGGTCCCCGGGGAGCTTCCGGCCGCTGCGGCGCCTCGGCGGCACTGCGGTGCACTGCGGAGCCGGCCGCGGCCGGGGCCCTGCGGGGCTTCCCTCGCCGCCCGCCCCGCCGCAGCCCGCCGGCCCCCGCCTCCACCCGCGCCT